>QEPC01009479.1:48930-61978 GCA_003113815.1 Sphenodon punctatus | reverse complement strand
CTGGGAGCCAGGACTCCTGGGTTCACTGGGAGGGGAGTGCGAGCTAGTGGGTTAGAGCAAGGTGGCTGGGAGCCAGGGCTCCTGGCTTCTCTGGGAGGGGAGTGGGGGCTAGTGGGTTATAGCAGGGGTTGCTGGGAGCCAGGGCTCCTGGGTTCTCTGGGTGGGGAGTGGGGGGCTAGTGGGTTAGAGCAGGGGGATGCGTGGGTGGGAGCCAGGACTCCTGGGTTCACTGGGAGGGGAGTGGGGGCTAGTGGGTTAGAACAGGGGGTGCTGGGATCCAGGGGTCCTGGGTTCTCAAGGAGGGGAGTGGGGGCTAGTGGGTTAGTGCAGGGGGGACTGTGTGTGGTAAAACTGAGGTTTGGAAATCCTGAGATGTCACTGCAAGTCGTGTGATTTCAGTTGTGATCAAAATTCTGGAAATGTGATGTGCATGGTAAAATTGGACTCAGGCTGTTACTGCGGTGCTATACAAGGATGGGTCCCTGTGTTTTGGGTTTATAAATTATTTATTTTAAGCTTAATGTGCATGTAGACTGTGTTTTCTTCCATCCAATGTTAACCCTGGGAACGCCTTGCTGCTGGGTTATGCCATGCCACTGGCCTACCATCCCCCTTGCTTCACCTACCATCCCCCTGGCTCCCCCCCTAAGGCCGCCGGCCTGGCCTTACTACCCCAGTGCCCCTCCAACATCAAAACCCACCAGCCGCCCCTGTTTCTCTGGTGTAAATTTGGCAAGTTTACTCACTTTTCTAAATATGTTTGAAGTCTTAGGGTGTTTTCAAATGAGATGACAGTCTGCTGCAGGCCAGGTTCACTCCACACAACTCCCATTCACATGATTAGTGTGTCCAGTCTAATCAACGGGCAACCACCTGTGTGTATTCCATTTGCTTGCGGACAGCCCCCACTGGCAGTGCAAGTGAAAGTGAGAATGGAGAGAGGGGTAGGGAGCGGTTAGTCCGCAAATGCTCTAGGATTTTCACCCGTGACTCTATGGTGCTGGAGGAGCTGTATGCATGGAGGCACAGCACACAACCTAATGAACAGGATGCCGAACGTGGGCTCCCATTAGTCCACGTTCACCCACAGTGCAGGCTCCACATTCTCTGAGACCCCACCGTGACTGGGGGCTGCATGTCTGGTGGGTGGTGGACCAGTGCCTGTTGGGGGCCAACACCTAATAAATGGGCAGATGGTCACCCACCTCCATGCACATGCAAGTCCACCAGAATCATAGAATCCTAGGTGGAGTGCCTAGAGCAGTCTGGGGAGTGAATGCATCTTGGGGGGGAGGGCAGAGTTCAGCAGGGAAGAATGCCTTCCCACCCATCTGTTCAGTTCATTATGCAGAACCTGTGAACATTGGCTGCATGGACACTCCACAGAGTGACCCCAGACATCAGTAGGCTAATCTCTCATCTGTTAACACCCTAACTTAACATTGTCAAACCAGATGTTTGTTCAGCGACCACCAAGAAAATGCTCAGTGGCCCACCAATCATGATGAATCTCTGGATTTTGTTTATTGGAATACCATAGGCTGGGGTCACTTTTTCACATATACTATATTATTATTATTGTTACTTACTTACTTACTTACTTAATTATATAGTGCCAGCAATGTGCCTGAAACCGAACAATTGAAATTTCAGACAGGTCCCTGCCCAATGGGGCTTACAGTCTAGGATGGATAAGGGAGAGAAAACAAGGAACTGAACATAGGGAGAGACAGGTATACATACATTCCCATTTTTACAGATGGGAGAACTGAGGTTTAGGCTGTTTTTACACGTGACAAAAATGAGTTTTATAAGTGCTCAAGATAATACCAGAAATTATAAATTCTGGAGTTTTGTAGGATCTCGCAGTCTTGTAAGAGTCATATCTGAGACCGCTTTTAGACAAGGCACTCAAACAGCGCCTTGCAAAGATACATATAGAGAGAAACCTCTGTGTGTGTGTGTGTGTGTGTGTGTGTGTATGTGTGTGTTAGATGTTCCACCGCACTACCAGAAGTGACGTTGCTCCCATTCTGAAGCAATGGCTGCTGAGAACAAGCGCAGGTTTGAAGATGTGGCATTGTAAAAACCCTTCTCTGTAAGACCAACTGCTTATCCATTCCATGCATGTGAGGAAGCCAGCTTGTTCTGATGAAAGCTCATGAACTAATAAATATTTGTTAGTTTTTAAAGTGCCACTGGACCCTCTGTTATTTTTATAACTATAGACTAACATAACTACATTTCTAGTATCCCCTCTAGAGGGTTTTACAATGCTGCATCTTCAAACCTACCCTTGTTCTCGGCGGCCACTGTTTCAGAATGGAACACTGTCACTTCCAGTAGTGCTGGGGAATGTCCCCCCCCCCCCATGCACGCAGGTTTCTTTCTCTAAGTATCTTTGCAAGGTGCTTTTTGAGCACATCATCTAAAAGCGGTCTCAGAAGTGACTTTTACAAGGGTGCGAGATCTCGCTGCATAAAAGGTGAATAGTACATTCACAATAGCAGTGTGCACCAGGGATGGATGTCATTTTTTGTTTTCATTTTATGTTTTTGTTATTTAAATCTGTTGTTTTTGTTTTTATAAATATCAAAACAAATATTTTGCTTTCATTTTCATTTTCCATTGGTTTCAATGGAAAACATGTTTTTGGGTATACCTTTTTGGTTTTTCATTATATTTGGATGAAACATTTATTTATTTATTTATTTATTTAATCACATTTATACCCCGCCCCTCCTGAAACAGCTAGGGGCAGATGTTGAGGGAGTGTATCTCTAATGGATGTCACTAAGTGTACCAAATTCAACAAAGATTGGATAAATGGATCCGATTTTATAAGCAGTTGAATTATGCTATTTTGCAAACTATCTGCATATACATTCTGCCTGTAACTTCCTTGCCTCCCATCTAATTTGGATTAAACCTGAGAATATTATATCCCTCCCCATGTTTACTATCTATGCCAAATTTGAGAAGGATTGGATAAAGGGTCCTGGTGGTATAAGCAATTAACTTATACATGTATGTCTGACTGTAACCGTAACAACTTTTTAGTCCAACCAGTGTACATGAAATTTGGCAGGGCTGTATCTCTCACCTTCAGGATCATCTCTGCCAAATATCAGAAAGATGTCATAAAGCTTCCAATTTTATATGCCTGCACAGCATGTGTAGAGAATGAGCCTACGTCAGGGATTCTCTTACGTGTCACTGTGGTATAAGATCGGTTTGTGATGTCAATTGGCCAGCAGAAATATCAATCTAACATCCTCATTCTGTGCTGTGATCATGCAAACATCTCTCCCCCACTTGTTGCTGGGAAGTTGGAAGCATCTCTTTAGAAAAGAACCAATAGAGATTTTCTCATGTCCTCTGTCACAGTGCTGCAGGATGGGATTGTGAAGATAATTGAATGAATGAATGAATGAATGAACTTTATTATTTCAACCATTAGGTTATAACAAGGTAAACAACATAAAACATTATAAGACATATTAAGACATTATACAAATTTATAAAAGTATAAAATTATTTTAAAATTATAAAAATGCCAAAAAGGTTAACATTTAACTAGATCAATGAATACAATTTGTGTTGACAATCATATCTCCTCCATAGGGACTACGTGCAAATTCAAACAAAGATGTAATTTCCAATAACACGAGTTGATTCCTCTTTATGCTGATGAGTCAAGGAAAGATACATTTTTACACACACACCCGGTGAAACGGAAAATTAAATGCACTCCAGTAAAGACTTTGTTCGTTTTTCATATTTACAATTTGAGTAAAGCATTTCTAGCTCCAACTTTGACCCCCATAATACAGCCTGCCAGTTTGATCATATATCTGAACCAATAGGTCCTTCTCCCATCCCAGCATCCATATATCTAATATGTTACTTGCCATAAAGGGTTATCTCATAAGGGGATGGCGTTCTAGACTTTGCCCTGACTCTTTAGCAGAGCTTGAGTGCGGGCAACTCTTGACCCCTGAATGATTTCCCCATAGGTCTACTGATTGCTCAGACAGTCTAAACTTTCCTGATACTATGATTAGTCCAGTTTAATAAATCTATAGTTGTCAAATTTTCATAATAAGGATTCGTTTTCCCCATCCGAGACCGAAGGACCCTTCTCCCTTCCGGACATCCACTTGCATTTTAATATATTTTTTGCCCTGATTAATTACCTCATAAAGGGGTGATGTTCTTTGCTTCACCCTAGCTCTTTTCTGGTGCTTGAGTGTGGAAGACCCTTGGCCCCTAAATAGCTGACAATGAAGTGAGCATATAATCATTAAATCTAGGCTTACCAAATCAGAATGTCCAGATGTAACTTTTTCCCCCCCCTCTTATATTGTGCTCCAAGGAAAACAGTTTCATATTACTTTGATTTAGCTTTACTTCTCTGGACCATAAAAGCATGAGCCATTTTTGCCACCTTATTTATAAACATTTCCTCTGGATTTGCTAGTAAAAAAATTATTTTCATACATGCATCTTGGGCTATATTGCTTGTATTAACGGCCGGAGGTACTGAGTTCTTACTTCAGACAACAGTGGACACCTGAATAGATAATGGGGTAAATCTTCAAGGACCATCGCCCCACATGGGCAGAATCTCAAATCGTGGGGGATCTTTGCACATCTACCCCCTAGGACTGCTGTAGGCATCAGTTGGAATCTCAGGAGAGTAAAAGCTCTCCTTTGCATAAAGTTAGTCAAGACTCACAGATACTATTCCCGGGTGTGAGTTTCTTTTATAAATCTATACCATGGTGCCACCTTATTTAGCCTAATAGTCTCGAAATCTTTTTGTCTGTGTTGTTTGCACATCTTCTTAATCTGTTCTTCTGAAAAAGGAACTAAGAAAGGGAGAGAGAAACCCATTTCCTCTATAAGAGTTATTAACTTGACTTCCCAATTATACTTGTAATCTGAAGCCCTCATTTCCAGTCAACATAACTTTGATAATCTTTCCTCTGGCATTAATAATATACGCTTCCAGTACATTATTTGTCTAATTTTAGCTTATGGCTCTGTAAGGGCAAGACCACCCAGAGCTCACACCCCCGCCACCTCACCACAACTTCCGGTTCCAGCAGGACCCCCCTCCACACCAGAACGGCTCCCTGTCGTGTCCGCCGACGTAGACGAGGAAATACCTGCAGCACACCCAGCGGACCCGCCAATCGGGCCCCAGCCTGTCAGGCAGCAGAACACAGCGCCACCGCTTCTTGCTAGGACCCAGGGGGGCGGGGACCAGAGGAACGCGGCGTCGGAGATAGCCACGCCCCCAGCACTACGTCGCTCAGCGCGACTCCAGCAACGCCCTGAACTGGGGAATAAAAGCCCGATGCAGGGCTAGGGGCGTTGCTGGTGATCGAGCCTTGCGCCCATGAGACTGGCCCCCCTCCTCGTGCCCTTGTGCCTTGGACATCGTAGCTTGTAGCAAGTATCCTGTGTGTCTGATCAGAGCGAGTGTGGTGTGTGCGTGGGTGAGTGATTGTAGTAGCCATCATTTGTAAGGTAAGTGGGTATTCCTTTTGGTGTCCGGAGAGCACTCCACCCTGGGTCCATCCCTGGAATGCAAGCCCTACCCTTCCTCGCTCCCCTCCTGGGAATCGCGCACCCCCGCAGCCCACCACCCTCACTCCCTGTCCCTCATCTCCCCTTCCTCTGTGTGTGTGGATCCAGCGGCAATTAAGGCATGTGATTATCCAGATGCCCCGTGATGAGTCAGGCTGGGGACTACGCATCCTGCTAGCCCTATTCCACCCTGAGGGCGTGTTTTCCAAACATAGCCTTGCTGCTTCACCCCTCCCCAGTCAAGTGCGTGCTTCCCTTCTTTGAGTTGTCCCATCCTCCAGCCCCCGTGGGGCCTCCTCCTGACCACCAAAACCCCACAGAATCACCAGCACTCAATTCTCTGTAGTACTACAGCCCCCCTGTGGGTTTGCAGGCCCATGGAGCAACTCTCCACAGAGGTCCAGGAATTGACACGGATAGTCAAGTCCCTCGCAATGGAGGTGAGGGACCTCAAAGATCAACAGGCCGGTGGGGGAGCGGCGGCTCCGCCACCCCCCCGGTGGCAGTGGTCCCCCCGGGGGACGTCCCTGTCCCGCCACCTCGAGAACCCAAGGGGCCCAATATTACTAAATATGCTGGGGATCGGCGACAGTTTAGAGGTTTCCTTGCCTTGTGCGACCTGGCCTTTTCTATGCAACCCCACACCTACAACACTGACGCTAGGAAGGTCGCCTATATTATTGGATTATTAGAAGGGCACGCATTGGCATGGGCAACCCCGCTGCTTACGAGCAAGAGCCCATTGTTGCAGGATTACGCCCGGTTTGTGCAAGAATTTACATTTTTCTTCGATTATCCGCATAGGGTCAAGGATGCGGAGACAGCCATTGTGGGGCTCAAGTAAGGGAAAGGCCCTCTACTCGAGTATGTAACCAGGTTCCAACAGCTCGCTGTGGACCTTAACTGGCCAGACCACGTGCTTCAAGTGATGTATAGGCGGGGGCTAAGTGAAGAATTGAAGGACCAGCTTGCCGTTACCACCCTGCCCGAAACCTGGGGGGCGCTCGTCACCCTCACCGTCCAGATAGACGAGCGTTTGGGGGAACGACGACGAGAGAGATGGCAAGAGCCCTTCCGAGCCATAGGACCCTGTTTTCCGCCCCCCCTTTCCACAAGGGGAGAAGTAGCCTGAGAGGCCGAGGGGGCGCCCATGCAAATCGGGGCCTCCCGGGGGCCACTAACGGCCGCAGAACGAGAGCATCGGCGCACATCCCAGCTCTGTTTCTATTGTGGCGAACCTTCGCACTTCGCACAGGAATGTCCGGCCCTGCCCCCTACCCGACGGGAAGCGGGAAAAGCCCAGCCCCGGGAACTGTAGGGGGGCTCCCGGGGGCAGAACTGACCACCCTATCTGGAATACCCCGACTAATGGGGGCAGACGTCGGGGAGGGGCATCACCTACGGATTCCTGTCACCCTGAGGGGTGATATCCCGCGAAGTGTGGTTACTTGGGCGCTCGTCGACTCTGGAGCCTCTGGAAACTTTATGGATCAGGGGTTTTTGCGGCGCCATGCTCTGCCTCACACCCCCCAACCAAACCCAGAGCAAGTTCACACCATTGACGGGTCGCCCCTTAGTTCAGGACCCCTGTTGTGGCAAACTACCCCGCTCCGGGTCGCAATCCGGGCCCACATCGAGCAGATGTGCTTTGACCTAGTGGCATCCTCCATGTTTGAGGTAGTGCTGGGGATGCCCTGGCTGCGCCAACACAACCCAGATATCCACTGGTCCCAGCGCATGGTAGCCTTTAGAACCAAGTATTGCACCACCGTTTGCATGCAAAACCCACCCCGGCAGACGCTGTTGGCTACGAACACCGGGACGGCTGCCACGGGATTGCCCGCTCCCTACACAACGTTTCAAGATGTTTTCAGTAAACAGGAGGCCGAGACCCTGCCACCACATCGCACCTACGATTGCCCCATTGACTTAATGCCCAGCGCTGAACCTCCATACGGCCGGATTTATGCCTTGTCTGCTCCCGAACTGGAAACCTTAAAGGAGTATGTAGAGGACAATTTGTGGCAGGGGTTCATCCGCCACTCCACCTCCCAGGCAGGGGCTCCCCTCTTCTTCTTCCCTAAGAAGGACGGGGGGCTGCGCCCCTGCATTGACTATCGTGGGCTCAATGCAATAACAATCAAAAAACGCTACCCCCTTCCGTTGATTCCTGAGCTTCTCGACCGACTGCATGGCTCTAAGATCTTCACTAAGCTCGATCTCTGAGGCGCGTACAACCTCTTGCGCATCCGCCCGGGGATCAGTGGAAGACCGCATTCCGAACTCGCTACGGGCATTTCGAGTATCTCGTGATGCCATTCGGCTTAGCAAATGTGCCGGCCACTTTCCAACACTTAATAAACGACGTTCTTCGCGATATGCTAGACACGTGTGTGGTAGCCTATCTGGACGATATCCTCATTTTCTCCAATACCTTAACGGAACACATCCCTCAAGTACAGAAAGTATTACGATGCTTACGACACAACCGGCTGTTCTGCAAATACGAGAAATGTGCCTTTCATGTGACTACCATTGAATTCCTTGGGTTCATTATTTCTCCACAAGGAATCCAGATGGACCCTCGAAAAACAAGCGCTATTGCACAATGAACCCAACCTTCCTCAGTGAAGGCCTTACAACGCTTTCTTGGTACTGCAAACTACTATCAGCAGTATATTGCTAAGTATGCAAAGTTAACTGCACCCCAATGGCCTTGTTACGGAAAGGAGTGCAGTACCAATGGAACCCCATGCATCAGCAGGCCTTTGAGAAGGTAAAGGCTACCTTCACATGCGCGCCCATCCTTCAACACCCTCACTTTGACCAACCTTTTACGGTAGAGACAGATGCTTCCAGCGTCGCTATTGGAGCGGCGCTCTTACAACAAGAACCTGGGGGGGACCGCTTGTTGCCCTGTGCATTCTACTCCCGGCAACTCAACATCGCAGAGAAAAATTACACGGTATTAGACCGTGAACTTTTAGCAATTAAAGCCGCCTTTGAGTCATGGAGGCACTATCTCGAAGGGGCCAAACACCCCGTCACCGTAGTGACGGATCATCGGAATCTCACCTATTTACACTCTACCCGCATTACCAATGCACGACATGGACGCTGGGCCCTCTTCTTTACGCGATTCCAGTTCCAGATCCAATATCGCCCCGGCGCCCAAAACATCTTGGCTGATGCTCTCTCCCGCTGCACCGAGCCAGGAGATCCCCCCGACAGCAGGGGGGAACCCATCTTGAAGGGCCACATCTCAACGATCAACCTTCTTACCTCTTCCCAATTCCGCAAGTACCCCAACCCTCTCGGTCCCGGTCTAGCCCCTAAGATCCAGAAGGGGCGGGACGGGCTCCTGTATTATCAACAGAGACTCGTGGTCCCCCCAGAGGCCCGTAAACCATTGCTTTGGGGGCAGCACGATGCCCCATTGGCCGGGCACCCAGGGGTCCGACGTACCCTTGCCTTACTACGACGACATTTTTGGTGGCCTACGATACGCCAGGACGTTGCACACTACGTCAAGCGATGCGCCACCTGTGCACGAACTAAGATTCCCCGACATCGGCCACAGGGGTTGCTGCAACTGGCCCCCTTACCGCAAGGACCCTGGCAACGTATCGGACTAGATTTTATTGTGGACCTACCCCCCTCCGCTACTTATACGACAATTCTAGTGATTGTAGATCATTTCACAAAAATGGGACACTTCGTAGCTACCACAGGGTTACCTACCGCGAGGGGCACCGCCCAGTTGCTTCTCCATCATGTCATTAAACTACATGGAATACCCCTGGAGATTGTGTCAGACCGAGGGCCCCAGTTTACGTCACGGTTATGGAAAGAACTATTACGGAACCTCCAAATAAAACGCAGCCTGACCTCTGGATACCACCCGCAAACGAACGGGCAAGTGGAACGCGTAAACCAGACACTCGAGCAGTACCTACGTTGCTACACCGGGTACCATCAGGATGATTGGTATGAGTTGTTACCCCTCGCCGAGTTCACTTACAACAATACCCTCAACGCATCCCTGGGGAACTCCCCCTTTTTTGTTACCTATGGGTACCATCCATCCCTCTGCATCCCAGAAGTAACTCCTTGCTCTGTTCTAGCCGCCGGAGCCCTTATCGCACACATCTGCAAGGCACAAATCAGTGCCCGTACACACCTCCAACGTGCCCGGCAACAGTATAAGGTATATGCCGACCGACACCGCCAAACCGCCCCCCAGTACGCCCTCGGGGATTGGGTCTGGGTTGACCGTTGGAAGTATCACTCCGCACGGCCATCGGCAAAACTCGATGATCAGTATATGGGACCCTTCCCCATATGCCAGAAGATAAATGACGTTGCCTATCGGGTAAAGTTACCAGCACAGTATCGCATACACCCCACGTTTCATGTCTCTCAACTAAAGGCGGCCCAGACCCCCTGACAACCCGAAAACAGACGAGCAGGGCCCCTCCCTACAACACAGGAGTATGAAGTAAAGCAGATCCTTGACGCATGCCGTCGTCACGGACGATTGTGGTATCTGCTGGATTGGAAGGGTTTCGGACCAGAGGAAAGGTCTTGGGTAAAAGCAGCAGACGTACACGCCCCGCGTTTATTACCTCTTTTTCACATGCGCTACCCCCTCAAACCTTGCCCCATGCTCCTGCATCAGCCTTGGAGGGGGGGTGCTGTAAGGGCAAGACCACCCAGAGCTCACACCCCCGCCACCTCACCACAACTTCCGGTTACAGCAGGACCCCCCTCCGCACTGGAACGGCTCCCTGTCGTGTCCGCTGGCGTAGATGAGGAAATCCCTGCAGCACACCCAGCGGACCCGCCCGTCGGGCCCCGGCCTGTCAGGCTGCAGAACGCCGCACTGCCATTTCTTGCTAGAACCCCGGGCGGCGGGGACCAGAGGAACGCGGCGTCGGAGATAGCCACGCCCCCAGCGCTACGTCGCTCAGCGCGACTCCGGCAATGCCCTGAACTGGGAAATAAAAGCCCGATGCAGGGCTAGGGGCGTTGCTGGTGATTGAGCCTTGCACCAGTGAGACTGGCCCCCCTCCTCGTGCCCTTGTGCCTTGGACATCGTAGCTTGTAGGGATGGACCCAGGGGGGAGTGCTCTCCGGACACCAAAAGGAATACCCACTTACCTTACAAATGATGGCTACTACAATCACTCACCCACGCACACACCACACTCGCTCTGATCAGACACACAGGATCTAACGGGGTTCCCGCCAGATGTTCACCCCAGTGAACCTCCAGAAGGGATCAGATTGACCACAGTTCTGGAGGTAAGGCTGGTCTCACCTGCAGAATTGTGGTTAGCACAACCACGCTCCGGGATCAGTGGAAGTTAATGTCTGTTACCTCCGCCGGCCCGGATCGTGACCCGGACCACGCTGTGGGATCGGACGCAGTGGCCAGATTGGCCACTGTGCCCGCCCATCTCCTGGAGTGCGGGCAGCCAGGGGAGCATGGGGTGGGGGTGGGGCTGTGTGGCCACACGTCATGCCGCGCAGCCCTGCCCCCTCCCCAGTCCCCTGTAGGAATCAGGCTGGCAGGTCTAATGGACAGCCGGCGTGATTCCTCTACATGATCCGAAATGGATCCCAGACCATGCTTAGAGGGAGGTCTGGCACATCTAAAATCACCCAACATTTTACCAGGTTTTATTGAAACTGGATGGAAGATAAAAAAAGATGTAACCAGAAATGTGTATGGAGATTTTCTTAAAATCACAATATTCAATTGCTTCTAAAATCGGTCCCCTTTATCTAATCTTTTCAAAATGTGGTACAAATAGTGCCCTATGGTGGGGGTACAATATCCCCCAGTTTCATCAGAATCAAATAAGAAACAAAAATGTTATAGCTAGAAGTATGTTTTTTCATTTTATTCCCATTATTTCAAAATCCAAAAGTCATTTTTAGTTTTGTTATTATTATGTCATTTTCGTTATTACAATAAGAGAAAAAAAATCAAAATTTAATCCAAGGGAATATTGTGAAGTATTCTCGATATAACCAAGTCAAGCAAGTGCACCTGAAACCTCGCATCTTTGTGAATGTTACACCCCTTGTGTCTCCCTCTGTTCCCCTTCCTTTGTCTCCCCCCCCAAGGTCTCTCAAATTTTGAGGGACCGTATCTATTCCATTACTTTGTAAAGTGCCAGGTACATTGCTTGTGCTATATAAATACTTGATAATAATAATAATAATAATAATAGTAATAATAATAATAATTATTATTATTATTATTATTATTATTATTAATACATTGTTTGAGAATGACAGCGTTATCATTACGAAAAAGGAGAATACTTCCACAAAACCTGAAGAGAATTTGTCCACTTGCTAAAGACACCCTGAATTGAAATCTTCATTCATTTTTATGTCTCTCTCAGGTTGAAGACACTACTATAGTTTTTGCACAGTTAAAACTCTTGAGTTGCAAGGTGAGAGGAGGGTCTTGAGTCACAGGGGCATAGATATAATAAGTGAAGCAGGTGCAAGCACACTCAGTCCTATGAGCCTGGGGGGCTCATACTCATACAGAATAATACATATAGACACTAGAGTGGAGTTCCTCAGCAGAAGACCCACTCCATGTTATGCCCCAGGGCCTGTTCTCACCTAGCTATGTCCCTGTTGAGCTACTCTCCCAGAAGAACTCCAAACACCGCCTGCTTGACTCTGCCATCACAGCCCTGCATCTTCTGAGTCACCACAGCCACACTCACAGCCCTAACCCCCCTGCAATCTCAAGTCTGTGGCAGTTCAGAAGAAGGAGAGGCAGGGTTGCAGTGGATGTTGCATGCACACACCCATGCCCATTGGGTGTAAACAGATGGACAGCAGCTCCACTTTAGCCCATGCTAGCGTATTTCTAGGGATAGGCAAATGTGGTTCGGAAGTTCTGAGTTTGGCCCGAACTCAGCCTGTTAGGATGACCGAACCCGAACCCAAACCCACCAAACTGAACCTGATTCAATTCAATTTAATTTATTTCAACATGACCATTGGTCATTGTCAACATACAAATAAAAACATGTAAAACCAACAATACAAACATATAAAAACAAGAACCCTTATAACCTCCTCAGCTACCCAATTTAAATCATGATGTAATTTGGTTATTATTATTCATGGGCCTACTCCTTACTCATTACCATAGATTTCGTACTACAGACAGAAATCTACTCTATCACTTCCATGTAACGGGCTCCTACTTATCTGTACAATTGTACCTATTAACAAGAAAATTTGTTCCACTGTACACAATATAAAATTAAAATAGACAGTATAATATACTGACATTAATAAATTATACTACTAAAGCTTTAAACTCTAGGAATTTCTTCCTCAGGTCCATTGCTTGCTCTAAAAACCGCATCACACTATGCGTTATCTCAGGGTCTGTGTCTAATAGTGCCATCTGCAT
>QEPC01009479.1:28069-47471 GCA_003113815.1 Sphenodon punctatus | reverse complement strand
TATATATATATATATATATATATATATATATATATATATATATATAATATTAGTGATAAAGGTTTTTTGATCTGGGTCACTATTAGTATAAGTAGCCTGGGAAATCCATGCCTCCCCCCCAGAGGAACTCATTGGCTGCCTCTGGATTGGTTGACTTGCAATTTCCATTTCTGACGCACTAGATAGAGCAATAAGTTTCTTCTGGTGAAATGAAGTTTTAGACTGCCCTGTCTTACCCCTAGGGGGCTCTAATAAATATTTTGGGTCAGACCTCGGTTTAGGATTTGCCCCAGCCCTACCGGCCAAAGAAACTCCAGAAGGGGCTTGAGCCCCCAAGGAGGGAATATTTTACCTGCATTTGGAGTTGTATACTCTGGAGACAAAAACGTTCATATTCCTTAGAGCCTTGCTTTGTTGGAATAAACTAGTTAGTACCCTCTGATTGTTAAATAAAATATTAATCAGCCAGCGATTTTTGTTTGAGGCCAAATGATCAATACTGATAATGTCATGTCTGGTGACGGGAATTTTTAGAAGTAGTCTAAGGTGTTCTGCTATATCCAAAGCTGAGTTCCAGAAGGGAAGCTGGCCTGTTGGCAAAGGAAGGACTGTAAAAATCGCATTTTACGGGAGGTATGAAAATGAGGCTAAATCAATGCCCTCCTGCTTAGCCCCAGTCTGCCCACCAGGACTTTTGTACCCCCTGGTCAGCGTGGACAAGGGAGCCATGGAGCTGACCATCTTTGCCTCAGCCAGGGGAACCAAAGGTAATTGTTACAACAAAGAATTCAGGTCCCCCATTCCCAAATTCAAAGACTTGATCTGCTCAAATAAATATTGAACGGTTTTGGCTGTAAGCAAAACGTGTTCCGCCAGGTACGAAGTCAAACTTCCCCCTTCAGTATTTGATAAGGCCCCTTTAACTAGCAAAGAGTTGTGCGGGTCTTTTGCTAGATCAGGGGGGATGGGAGGAGGAGATTGATTATTCGAAACAGTCTTACAAGTCTTTGATAAAGCTATGCAGTAATTAGTAGAAGAGGTAATTGAAGTGGGGCCCTCCCAGGAACAGGGCGTAGAGGCAAGCAGAAGCAAATAGCTCTCCATCCTCCGCTGCTTGGGACTATTTGTTATGGGAGGAGAAATAGTGGCAGCCTCGGCTCTGGTACGCTTTAACTGGGGCATATTCCAGGGCACAATACCACCTCCAAATAAAATCAACACAAGAGAGAAAAAAACAAACACGAATGGACAACCCTAACCAGCCCGGCACCTAAGGCTGTGCGCACAAGGGTGCGCCCTTGCGTGCACATCCCTCAGGAGTGCTGGTCATCGGTGTGCACCGCCGGTGTGGCCGTACTCCATGGCACTCTTTAAAGGTCCCGCCCAGGCAAGCCGGGTTCAGCTGCTCCAATCGCAAAGTTCAGGGGCAGAGATCACCACAGGAGGCAGGTAAACAGATTAGAGGGAGTCTCCGCTCCCAGCAGCAGCAACAGTTTTAGCAGGGCACACGCTGCAGAGCACAATCTCTTGTAGTCCTGGGGCAACAACACATTGGGGCTCCCAACCCATCGCCAACACTCTCCCCAGCGCTCAACTATACTCTCAGCTCGAAGCCTCCAAGGACAGGCAGAAGTTGCACTGTCCTCTTGGACATTGCTCCCCCAGTCCTCACGTTCCTGTCTCTCTGGTAAACTCCTCTCTGTCTATTATTAATACCATCCTCAAGAGTAATTCTCCCCAGGTGTGTGTCCAGACGGCTCCTCTGGATTGCCTAATAGGGATGAGTTTGCCCAATTTAATTGATACGCAGGGTTCCCTAGGAGACTTGCTCCATGTGGAGGTGTCACGTCTGGATGAGGTTCCTTTAGGAACTCTCTTCAAGTGCTCGGATACCACCTTAGATACAGCTAGAGTGGAAGCTCTGACCCCACCCGTGCTGACCGCTTTAATCGTGCCAGTGGGCCAAGATACCCAAGTCAACTCAGTGGTAATCCCCTCTAATCACTCTCAGAATCTTGGGCCAAATTCTGAGCTTGATATCTTCCTATCCCCGGAATGATACAGGAGGCCAGATGGATGATGTTTGAGTATAGTGAGCTGGAACATCACTGGTTGGAAGCAGCGGCTACAGGACTTAGATTTCAACTCCTTGCTAGGATCCCATGATATTTTCCTATTGCAAGAGACATGGAGCGAGGGGGGATTACCTTGTCGGGTTTTAGCACGAGTAGTCTAAACGCATCCTCACTATACCATCGAGGGTGGGCAAGCAGAAGGTTGATGTTTCTAATCAAGGAGTCCCTGGGGGTTAAAACTAAACTGCTCAAGAATTTTTCTTCCTATTTTGCCCTGTGGCATTGTGTTTTTCCCCAGGGTCTTGAGCTACTAATAGCCAATATTTATGTCCCGCCGGCCGCATCTCTATATTATACTGATGACATCTGGCCATTTGTCATGTCAGCAGTCCAAGAGGCCTATTGGAAATTTCCTAGGGTCATATTGATTATGGGAGGTGATACCAATATTCGTACAGGTAGTCCAGTAGAATCTGTGGTAGCTTTAGAACCTGATGAGGTGATAATTCCACCCTTTAACAACACCCGTGCTTCTATGGATAAGGTGAAAGGGTCTAGGGCCTTTTGAATGGCCCATCTCTAAAGCTTCCTTGACCTAGTGGTCTTTAACGGCTTATTACCAGGGGATTTGGCGGACAACTTTACCTTCCATTCTGTCTTAGGCTCCAACGTGATTGACTATATTTTAGTTTCTTCTAGCTTTTTATTCAATGCCCTGGAACTGAGGGTTCTCATGGCCAAACAGAGCATTTGCCCCTGGCTCTGTCAATTTGAGATCCTTCTAGCTGTGAATCCAAGGCTTGGATGATTCCGGACGAGCCAGTCCTGGTCCAGGTAGCGGCCTGTACTGTTCGCAAGAAATGGACCCACGAACTGGGGGAAGCCTTTCTTGCCTTTACTTCTCTGGAAACAGTTAGGGCCTTATATGCTCAGATTCGAGCAGCTTCCCCGGTTTCGTGGCGGCCTTGGAAACATTGACCAGTATGCTTACTTCATTGCTAGTGGCCTGCAAACCCTGTATACCTAACTCTTTACCCCTTCCTTCCTGGTTTGACCAAGCCTGTGTTAAGGCAAGGGCTTCTCTTAGGCAGGCGATTAGGACTATGCAGAAATTTCCTTCTAAACCTAATAGATCACATGTGGCTGGATCTAGGAGAACTTATAAGATACTGTTAAGGGATAAGAAATTTTTGTTTCAGAAGCAGCAGTGGCAACATCTACACCAGGCTGCTCTGTCCAAGGACTCAGCTAGGTTCTGGTCTCCGCTAGCTAGAACTAATAGGAGGGGCCCAGTCAAAGGTAAATGTCTTCTCCCTATGGTAAAATGGCAGCAGCATTTTGAAGCCTTGTATTCTAAGTCACCTAATCTGCCTCAGGTCATTGAGCTCCGGCCCATTAATAGATTTCAGGAGTGGCCCCTTGTCCTAGTCAAGGATCTTCTCGATTCTATAACCCAACTGAAGAGTGGCAAAGCCCCTGGCTGTGACTATATCCCTCTGGAATTGATAAAACATGATGTCAACTGGTGGGCTTCCTTGTTGGCCCCTCTATTCACTGCTATTAATTCATCAGGTTGGATTCCTAATAGGGATGGGTGAATGCGGTTTGGATGTTCAGAGTTCAGCCCGAACTCGGCCTGTTCGGACGACCGAACATGAACCCGAACCCGAACATACCAAACAAAACTGAACACCAAATGGCGAAATGGCTGAACAGTTCGGTCAGTTCGGATTGTGTTTGGGTGAGTTCGGGTGGCAAAAAAAGGTTCACTGTAAGGTGACAGGGAGGGATAGTACTAGTCACTGAGGAGCAGACTTCCAGGCACCAGAGGTGGAGAGGCTTGCAAGAAATGAAACTATATGCCTCCCCCCTTCCCAACACCTCCTGAGCTAGTCACTGTTCCTGAACAGCAGGCGTTGAGTAGGATTATTAGATTGCTTTAAGTTTCATTTCAGTTTTGTACTGAAATGAGACTTAAACCTTAAACTGAAACCTTGTGTTTGTGATTCCCCCCCATCCCAGAGAGAGAGAGAGAGAGAGAGAGAGAGAGAGAGAGAGGTTAGGGATAGTAGTTGTAGGAGCTAGCTTAGTGATAGAGATAGTGTTAGTGATTTAGTTTTGTGTTTGTAGGAGTAGGCCAGTGTACTTATTAGATAATCCATTTAGTTCATAGCATTTAGAATAGTTAATAGCAGTTAGATTTAGTGTAGATATATATATTTATTAGATTTTTTAAAAAACAAACCATATAAAAACAACAAACACAGATAAAAAACAAAAGAAAACCATATAAAACCCAATAAAAAAACAGTAAACCATATAAAAAAACAAAAAACCCACCCATAACATTTCCCGAACGGCCAAACCGAACGGCTGAACCGAACGGCCGAACCTGAACGCGGAGAACTAACCGAACTTCCGAACCGAACGGACAAACCGAACGCAGCCGTACCGAACGGCCGAACTGAACGGCCGAACCAAATGCAGCCGAACCGAACGGCCGAACCCAAACCGCGATCTTTTCGCCCCTCCCTAATTCCTAAAGCCTGGTTAAAGAGCTTAGTTGTGCCTATTTTCAAAAATGGAGATCCAGGAGTGCCTTCTAATTATTGTCCTATCAGCGTGCTATCGTCAGGAAATTGTACCTCCTTTCCAAGCTTCAAGCTTGACTAGATGACAACGATATTATTTTTCCTGAACAAGCTGGATTTAGGACAGGCCAATCTACCCTAGATCATGCCCATGTACTTAAGAATTTGTCCATTAAGTATGTACTATGCCACAAGAAAACG
This sequence comes from Sphenodon punctatus, assembly GCA_003113815.1. Lineage (NCBI taxonomy): Eukaryota > Metazoa > Chordata > Lepidosauria > Sphenodontia > Sphenodontidae > Sphenodon > Sphenodon punctatus. Next base: position 42,604 of record QEPC01009479.1, on the reverse strand, counting down.
TCTGTATTTTGCTGCTTTGTCGACCTTAGGGCAGCGTTTGATACCATCCATAGGGATCGCCTCTGGGCGAAACTTAGGGAGTCTTCTATTTATAGGCGTCTGTTATACCTGATTGTAGAACTCCATCGAAATAATTCCATACAGGTCCGTCCTGCTAGGAATAGTCCACTTTCAGGCGATGTTCCTCCTTGTAGAGGTGTACGCCAGGGATGTATATTGGCCCTGGCACTATTTAATTTCTGTGTCAATGATCTTATCCCCCATATGGCAGGAAACAATTTACATGCCCCTAAGCTGGGTCCTCGGAGGTTACCCATCTTATTGTATGCAGATGATACTGTCTTGATATAAACATCCCAAGTTGGTCTGCGCAGGGGCATGGACAGGTTTCTGCTTTATTGTAAACAGCATAATGTGTGCATCAATTATTCTAAGACCAAGGTCTTGGTAATAGGTCATGCCTGTTGTCAGCATAGATGGTTAATTGATGGAATTGTAATTGACCAGGTCCGTGTCTTTAGGTATTTGGGGGGGGGTGTTTTCAGCAACAGGCCAATGGTCTGCGCACTTCGAAGCAGCCAGTCTATTGGCCCGTAAAACTACCAACTCTATGGTGGGTTAAGCTGGCGGCCCCTGCTCTGTCCCTGTTCAAGGCAAAAGTGATTCCGCAATTACTATATGCAGTGGCCATTTAGATAGATAGATAGATAGATAGATAGATAGATAGATAGATAGATAGATAGATAGATAGATAGATAGATAGATAGATAGATAGATTGTCTGGCCATTGGCCTTAACAAACTTCATTAAAAATATTATACGAAATATATATATACAACTTTCACAAAGTCAAATCAAAATTGGGTCATAATTAAATACACAATTAAGTACACATGTGCTAACTTGAGAGTTCGGCTTACCCTTCACGGGTGGTATGTTACCAACACTTGTCCCCTGGTAGAACATCCCTCAAATTAGAGCACCAGGTAAACCCTCTTGTCCCACCGAAAAAAAAGAATTAAGGCTCAGACAGATTGCCTCTAATACTAGTGGAGCACATTGTTAGTCTAAGGGTCGGGACCCCAGAGCCTAGAGCCACTATCAGGGTGCAGGGGAAACACTGGCCCTTTGCTTGTACAAAACCATACAGAGGCAGAAAGCGGCAACCTGTCTAGAGCGGGAGGAGTCGGAACCATCCAATAGGGAGTGTAGTAGGAGTTTCTTACTTTCCTATATATAATATTTTGGAGGGAGAAATGGAGAAGGGAAAGAGAAGCCAAGAGAGGCTATGCTGCCCATAGCGGAGGCAATGGGCACGTGCCAGAGGCGGAAGGTACCGTGCCAGGGGAGTGACAGAAGACAGCAGCAGTGGCCCAAGCACATCACCACACCCCAAATTCAGCAGGCCTGCTTTAGGGCAAAAGGCTTCAGTGGCTCAGCATCGCCTCCTGGCAGTGCCCTCCTCCACTGTCACACAGGGCACTGGAAGGCCTGCAGAACATGAGGTTGTGTCTGTCTCTGCTGCTGCTGGTGCTGGAGCAGGTCGTGGTGCTTCTTCTGATGTTCCTACAAGGCCACCAATATCCCTCACAGTCTAGGCAATACCCAGTAGTCCAGAGCTGGTGGATCCCACCCCAGCTGCTAGAGGCAGGGCCCGATCCTGAGGCAATGGCAGTAGGGAGAGGAGTAGCAGCAGCAGCAGCAGCAGCAGCAGCAGCACTAGCATCTATAGAGGGGGGCACAGGGAGAGTGCCAGAAGCATGGTGGGCATGGGCAGTCTAGCCTCAGTGTCCCGGTGCTCCCCTTCATGGGACATCACTGTGATCGGGGACACTGAGGAAGAACTTGACACTCGTGCCACAGAGGAGATGTCTGTATCTGAGTTGATGTCTGCGCCTCCTCCCAGAGCTGTGTCGCCAGTGACACCAAGTTCTCCCTCTCCCAGCAGCACTGGCAGGAGTGCATCACCTGGAGCAGGCCAGAAGGAAGGGGGGGGGGAATTCTCTGTCTGGGAACATTTTAAGCTGGTGTGGGCAGATGATCCCAGAGAGGTGCAGTGCAATTTGTTCAATAAGCTGGTGAAGCATGGGCAGGTGTTCTTTAACCTTGGGACAACTGCTAGGGATGGGCGAACAGATCGTGGTTTGGGTTCGGCCATTCGGTTCGACTGCGTTCGGTTCGTCCATTCAGTTCGGCAGTTCGGTTAGTTTGCCGGGTTCGGCCGTTCTGTTCGGTTGTTCTGTTTGGCCGTTCAGCCGTTCTGTTTGGCCGTTTGGTTCGGTTGTTCGGGAAATGTTATGGGTGTTGTTGTTTTTTTTATATGGTTTTTTGGGGGGGGGGTTATATGGTTTTCTTTTGTTTTTTATTTGGTTTTTTTGTTTTTATACTGGTTTTATTTTTATTTTTTTTTATCTAATATATATATATATATATATCTACACCAAATCTAAATGCTATTAACTATTCTAAATGCTATGAACTAAGTGGATTATCTAATAAGTACACTGGCCTACTCCTACAAACACTAAAACTAAATCACTAACACTATCTCTATCACTAAGCTAACTCCTACAACTACTATCCCTAACTTATCTATCTATCTATCTATCTATCTATCTATCTATCTATCTATCTATCTATGGGATGGGAGGGAATCAGAAACACAAGGTTTCAGTTTAAGGTTTAAGTTTCATTTCAGTACAAAATTGAAATGAAACTTAAAGCAATCTAATAATTTTACTCAATGCCTGTTGTTCAGGAACAGCGACTAGTTCAGAAGGTGTTGGGAAGGGGGGAGGCAGATAGTTTCATTTCTTGTAAGCCTCTCCACCCCTGGTGCCTGGAAGTCTGCTCCTCAGTGACTAGTACTAACCCTCCCTGTCACCTTACAGTGAACTTTTTTTGCCACCCGAACTCATGCGAACGCGATCCGAACTGACCGAACTGTTCGGCCATTTCGCCATTCGGTGTTCGTTTCTGTTTGGTATGTTTGTGTTCAGGTTTGCGTTCGGTCATCTGAACAGGCCAAGTTTGGGCCGAACTCCGAACATCCGAACCGCGTTCGCCCATCCCTAACAGCTGCAATGTCAAGGCACCTCAAGGCATGCCACAGTGCTCTGATGCTAAGCGGGAAAGCAGGAGAAGTGTATGCCAGCGGGTTCCCGACTGCAGCGGCCAGTCGCCCGCCTCCTTAGGAGGGCAAATGTCCCGCACCAACTTCTGATGCCTCTAGCAGCAGGAGCAGTATGGGGGCACAACAGCAGAAGGAGCCTCACCAGCAGCTTCAGTCCACTTTGAAGGAGCTGGGGTGGGGACAGCTGCCAAGGCCATCAAGTTCTGGAGGGCGGTGTGGCTTCTTTCAAGAAAAAGCCAAGTGCCTGTTGGCTGATATGATTGTGCTGGATGGGCAGCCTTTCTCAATTGTAGAGGACAAGGACTTCCAGTGGCTGATTGGATTCCTGGCCCCCCAGTTTAAGATGCCTTCCCATTCCACCCTGAGTCAGACTGTGGTGCCACAGCTGTACAGGGCTTTGAGGGAGCGTATGAGGGATCAGTTGGCGGGGGCTGGAGGGGCCACTGTCCACTTTAAAACAGACCTGTCATCCTCCAGGAAAGCCCAGCATGCCTACCTGGAAGTTAATGCACACTGGTGGCAGGACCCAGAGGCAGCGCTTGGCAGTGGCAGGAGGGGTAGTGAAGCAGGGTATAGGTGGTCCCTGCTTCAGGCACAAGTAATGGACAGCTCCCACACCTCAAGGAACCTTGAGGCAGCCCTGGCCATTATGGTGAGGGAGTGGGTCACGCCAGGGGGTGGGGCTTCTCCAAGGGGTGTTTGGTCATGGACAATGCTGCCAATATACTAAAGGCAGTCCATGACGGGGGCATCACAAGCATCCCTTGCGCTGCAAAACCCTCCATATTGTGGTCAAGGATGCTCTGGGATTGGAGTATAAGGAGATTGGGTCAGGCACCCTTAGCTCTCTGATCAAGTGGTGGAGGAAACTAGTTGGGTTCTTCAACCAATTTCAATTTCAATTTTATTATGCCTGGCTTTCGCCTTTGCCATCCAAGAAGCATACATACATATGAATAATACATAAAATACCGTAATCAGTCTATATCATTATATACCAATTACTTCAACTATCAACCAATGGCATCAGTCAATCCTTCGTTTAATCCTCTATTTATTAAATTTACCAGCTTAGCATTTATAAGAAATCACTATGGTTGTCTACTAATTATTCTCTCTTCATGACCAGTAAGACAAAAGATGCCAGAGCCTTTATTGCCTCTTCCTGAGAGAGTGTTAGCAAATATAAGTAAACCCTTTCTTCATCCAGCGGGGCTCCATCTTTCATCAAGGGGGCCAGCCAAGCTTCCCGTAAATCCTCATAAAGGGGGCACCTCAATATCAAGTGCTCAATGTCCCCAATTTCCCCCATAAAGCACTCACACCTCCTCTGAGTAAAGGGTATATTTTGCAATCTACCCTTAGTGACTGCTGTTGGTACTAACTGGAAACGCAGATAGCTGTAAGCTCGCCGCAAACTTGGATGTATGAGTAGATCTAAGTAAGGTTCATAAGAAAAAATCTGTTTGATCTGACCCAACCTCGGGGCTACTTTCCATGAATTAACAATACTCATATCCTCTTGTTGGGCCAAATCTCTAATCCTCCCACATACTTCAGACTTGATTTCAGAGCAATTTTTTCCTTGGAAATAACTGAATGAAAATCCCAACATGCTAATCAACCGTCCTAAAGAAACCATCCAAGGATAATTCCTAGGGCCTAGATATTCCAACATTTCCTTAAGGCATCCCAAAGTCAGAGCTCCCTCTTCTTGTTGTAATAACCTCACCCAATAGCGTACTACAGCCATTCTTACCAAGGCCTGTATTGAAGGGGTACCTGTCTCAGCTCTTACAATAGCCCCCGGGACACTAGGTCCAACCCTCATTGATTTTCTTAGAAACATATTTTGTACCCGTTCCAGGGCCAAAATGTTAGGGAAAGGGACCAATTCCATTCCAAAACTCAGAATTCCTGGAATTTTGGCTTTATACACTGTGAGGAAGGTTGATAGAGGGACCCCCTTAGACAAACACATAGCTTTAATCAGCGCTCTAGCTGCCGTTTTTGCCTTAGTTGCTCTAGTTTGTAGATGTAAATTCCAAGACCCCCGGTTAGACAGAGTGACTCCTAAATAATTAAATGAGGAGACAACAGCTATCCTGCCCAGAGTAGTAACCCAGTCCGGAGAGCGAGCTTTCTTCCCTACTATCAAGATTTTAGACTTGGGGGCATTAACCTCCAAGCCATTATCAAGACAGAATTGTCCAAAGGCTTCCATCGCCCTTCTCATGCCTTTTTCTGATTGCGCAAGGAAAACCAGGTCGTCTGCATATTGAACAAAGCTAACGAAGATCTTACCTATCTTAGCCGCATGTATTTCCTCAGGGTTAATATAATTGCCCAAATCTGACATATACAGGTTAAATAAGAGAGGGGCCAAGACACACCCCTGTCGGACCCCTCTCTTAACTGGGATTAATGTTCCTGTGGCTATTCCCCTCCCGATTTTAATCCTTGCCTCATTATTGGAATATAGTTGAGATATTAAAGCGAGCAATCTACTCTCCACACCTAATTTCCTCAGTTAGTTCCAAAGTTTTATCCTTGGAACACTGTCGAACGCTTTTGTCAGGTCCATAAAGGCTAAATATAACTGGCCTTTTCGAATCTTGCCATATTTATGCATGAGGTGCTGCACAATAAAGCAACAATCAGTTGTTGACTTACCCTTGACAAAGCCAAACTGTTCCAAAGGCACGGGGTTCTTCAACCAGAGAATGAAGGGCAGTGAGCTCCTCCAGGAGAATCAGGCTGAGCAAGGGTCCCCGGTGCACCAGCTGGTCAAAGATGTCTCCACCTGGTGGAATTCCACCTTCCTGATGCTCGAGCGGCTTCTTGAGCAGAAAACCACCCTGCATCAGGTGGAACTAGAAACAGACATCAAGGCATCTCCAGAGTACAACAGAGAGGAATGGGAGATTCTCACTCACACGGTCTTTGTCCAGAGACCGTTCCTGGCCGTGACAGAGACCATGAGCAGCTCCACCCCCACCCCCAGCCAGGTAACCCTGCTGGTCCACAGTCTTCACAGGAGCCTGTACGAGATTCTCGGGGGGGGGATTGTGGCCCTGTGGGCAGGAAGATGTCCTATGAGGTGCTTGACCTGGCATGGAAGCTGAAAGTGAGGCTAAGGGCGTGCTTTGATGAGCTCCTGCACTGGGAGGAATATGTCCTGGTAACCATACTGGACCCCAGGATCAAGGGCAGGATGGCACGCAAGACAGCAGTTTATGGCATCTGGAAGGGTGCGCTGGTGCAGAAGGTCCGACAGGCATACCGGACTATGCAGCAGGATGCCCCTGTGGATGGTGGGAGTGGGAGCAGTGACCCCTTCCAGCCTTCTGGCTATATTCCTGCCCCCAGCCCTCATGGAAGCAGAAGCAGCAGGATGAGCAGCAGCAGCAGCACCCTGATTTCCAGCAGCTCCTCTTGTGTGCAGGCCACTCTGGGGAGCATGGAGCCCAGCACAAAAGGGCAAGCAGCATGGCTGAGGACAGTGGTGCAGGTGGTGCCCACTCAGAGATACCAGATGGAGTATGATGTCACCTCAGCAGCAGTGGAGACCTGCCTGTAGGAGGATACATGCATTGATACCAGCAGTGATCCCTTGGCTTACTGGACAGCCCAGTTGAAAGTGGCCAAGGGTATCCTGTCCTGCCCACCAACCAGTGTCCCCAGCATGTGGGTGTTCTCTGTGGCGGGGGACATTTGCTCCCTGCACCGCCTGAGACTGCGGCCAAGTTGGTGGAGCAGTTGCTCTACTTGAAGGTGAACCTTCCGCTGCTGTGATTACTCGAGCTGCCCCTGGACAAGGAGTGATGGTGCAGTGGCACACGCCATCCCATGCCAGGAGAAGTCTTGGGATGGGGCTCCTACTCCTCCTCAATCTGGGCTAGGGCTACTGCTCCTGTGCTGCTGAGGTGCTGTCCCTCCCTTCCAATGCCTGGCACCCCCCCCCTCTCTCTCTCTCACACACACACACACACACTAGATGGCCTTGGCTGCCTTATCTGACTGACCTCATGACACAGGGTGGCATTGGGAAACAAACTGTAAGCCTGCCAGCTGGCCTTGACCTATGGCTACACGATCTCGGCCTGCCTATGTGACACTGACTGGCTCTAGCTCTCTCATGCTGCACAGTCTTTGATAGCCTATCTGAGTGGCTACTGCCTATGTCCCAGCCTGCCCACCCTACTGCCTTTCATGCCACATTGTCTGTCTGCTCGCCCAGTTTGCTGCCAAGCTTAAAGCATGCTTCAGTCCGCCTTCCTGCCTCCCATGCCAAGGTGCCTGTCTGCCCACCCAGGTTTCCTAGCTCAAAGCCTATCCAAGCCCACCTGCTCTATTGCCTCGCATGCCATGGTGCCTGTCTGCCCACCCGTCCAGGTTACAAAGCTCGAACCCTGCCTCAGTCTGCCTGACTACCACTCATGCCACACTGCCTGCTTACCTGCCCTGACAACCAAAGTCTAATACTACTGCTGCCCATGGCCTCCAGGCCTATATGCTGTCTGTGCCAAAGGTTCTGTACATTGGCAACCCACTGTCTGCTGCTGCCAATGGTCCCCAGGCCTATATGTCATCTGTACCAAGAGTTCTGTACAATGTCTGGTGATCCTAGTGCCAATGGCCCCAAGGCTTATATGTAGTCTGCCAAGTTTTCTGTACCCTGGCAACCAATGTCTGCTGGTGCCAATGGCCCCCAGGTCAGACCTATATGCTGTCTGTGCCATGGCATCAAGAAACAGCCACTCCAGCCCCAGGGTTCTGGGGCCTACGTTACTGGCAGGGAGGGCTGTGTCTAATATCTAGAAGCTGCCATTCTAGCCCCAGTCCAGGACCCACCCTCAAGGTTCTTGCGCCCACTCATTCTGCTCATGCGGTGCTGTCATCCCACCTTTTCTTTATGCAACCTGCTGTTCAGAGAGAGAGAGAGAGAGAGAGAGAGAAAGTCTCGCCAGTGCTAGAAGGAGAGACAGATACGATCCCACCCATGCTGTCACGTGTACTATATGGCCAGAGAGAGAAAGAGAGACTCCCTGCTAGAATGAGAGAGATGGGGGTGGAGGGGGAGATGTAGGTGTATCCAGCTCAAGCTGCCACATTCCAGAACCAGGAAGAACTCCCATCTGTGCTCATGCACCCAATCAATGTCCATTGCCCATATCCAGCAGCAAACCTACCAGAATGAGATGGAATATATCAATATAACACAATGTATTATATGTGCCTGCCTGCCTGCCTGTGTGCATTTCTGTACCTGTTGCTACCACCTATCACTTGATTGACTGAAGTGTGCCCAACCATGAACTAATTCTAAGGACATAATTTTTATTAAACTCACATAGACTGTCATTCCATTGTACCTGAATCAGTCATGCCCGCCCATCCCAGGAACCATCAACGTGATTCTGGGACAATCATTACAGTCACTAGGGGCTGCATTCCATTTCACTGCATCCAGAAGCCTGGTGCCCGCACGCCAGCCTGCCCCCCAACAGCCTACTCCTCTGCACCCACACGCGGAAGCCCGCTGAAGCTGCTGGAAATAAAAGACCCTCCAACCACCAGCTCCTGCTGCCTGTTGCCTGCTGCCAAGGAGCCTGTCTCTCTTTCTCTCTGGCACACCCACACAGACACAAGCCCTGCCCCTCCTGGGGGGCTGTCTGAAAGTTGAGACCCTGCTGCTGCCTGGCACATTTTTGGGTGAATACCTTAACTATGCTACATGTGGAGCCAGCCAGATGCTGCTGGTAGGGATCGACAAGCTGTATGAGATTCTGCCACCTGCCAGCCAGAACTTCAGCACATAGGGATAAAAGATTGGACACATCGAACAAAGCTCATAACAACAAATATAACAACTTTTATTAAAACTTTTTAACAACAACAACAACAACAACAACAACAACAACAAAACAACAACAACATTATAAAACCAAAACCAAACATTGAAAGGAAACTTAAGGGGTACTACTATTAGTCTTTGGGCCTGTCCCCAGGAACTTGGAGAAAAGCCAGAAGGAGGCTGGCATAGCACAGGACTGAGGGGCAGCCACCCTGTGCTCTGCCATTTCATAGCCATGAGCCAAGGCGAACTCTACTGCTCCTTCCACGTCTGCATGCCACCTGGAGACTGCCCGGTGGTAGAGTTCCAGCCTCTCCATCTTGATGGTGACATACTGGGAGTACGCCTCCACCTGCTCTTTCTCCACCTTGAGAGCTTGGAACTTTTCCACCAGGTGGTTCTCCATGCAGCATACACCTGTCATCATCTGGTGGCCAGGTCTCTCCACTTCTGTCCAAAAGACCTTAGCCGCAGCCAACTCCTGGGGCCCGGGGTACTCCACATCAGGCTGGAGGAGGGAGAAGGGCTTTGATGGCATCACTTTTGGATTGTCTTCCCCCTCTTCTTCTGACACTGATGCTCCAGCTTCATGCCCATGCCAGAGTCCTCCTGCCACCTCACCGTCTGGCCATGGAGCCTTTAAATATGGGTGATTAGCTTCTATATCATCCCTTCTCTCTGTCACCTGAATCTTTTCTTGCAGATCTAAAGAACATCAAAAATAGGAACATAAGAAGTGCCATACTGTGTCAGACCAATGGTCTGTGTCAAGCCCTGCCTGCTTTCTGTTTCCACAAGTGGGTGGGTGGCCAGTCTCTCTCTGCAGGGGATTTCCATTCCTAACAGGTCATCGGTAAATCCATTCCCTGTTGTTTCAGTTCCCATGCTTTACTGTGAAGGCAGCATATTTTTCCTGCTTCTCAAACCACTGCCAGACATCGGACCTTGTCCACCAACTGTCTGGGGCTGGTGTTGGTGACCTCTGCCTCATTGTCCTGTGTGGCATTGCACCAGCGCCGGCATCCAATTCCTCTCTGAAACAGGAACACATAAACAACACCTAAGTAATATCATGCATTTATGATGATGCCTCTAGTCCTCCCTCCTTGGGGTGCTAGTAATGACAATGGGAGATGATGACCCTGGTTGGCACATGAAAATCATGCCCTCCTTAGTGCTCTAGGGATGGCAACTAGAAAGACCCTTGCTGACATGTGCAAATCTTGCCCTCCTTGGGGTGCTAGGGGGTTCTAGGGATGGCAAATGGAGAGACCCTGGCTGGCACATCCAAATCCTGACATTCTTTGGGTGCTAGGGAGGGATGGCAATGGAGAGACCCTGGCTGGCACGTGCAAATCCTGCCCTCTTTGGGGCACCATGGATGGCAACTAGAAAGACCCTGACTGGGAAGTTAAAATCCTGTCCTCCTTGGGGTGCTGCTATGGAGGGATAGCAATGGAGAAACCCTGTCTGGCATGTGCAAATCCTGCCCTCCACTCCCTGGGGCAGTAGGGATGGTAACTGGAAAGACCCTGGCTGGCACGTGCAAATCCTGCCCTTATTTGGGGGTGCTAGGTAGGGATGGCAACTAGAGAGTGGAGACCCTTGCTAGGGATGGCTGGCATGCTTGTGCCTGACTGCTGGAAGAGCCCCACACACTATAGTACCCTCTCTCTCTGTGGCAGACATCCACTGCTACCCGCTGTTGCCCACTGTTTGTGCCTGACTGATGCCCACCACCCAAGCACCCACCCGCATGCCAGTGAGCTCATTCTTATGGATGGAGCCTTTCTTGTCCTCAAAGTAAAAAAAAATTTACAAACCTGGCAGCACCTCCTGTGCCAGCCGCTTGTTCCTCATCAGAAGAGCCAGCCACCACCACCGAAGGTCATGGGGCTGGGGCTGGGGCAGCGATGACGACCTCCTCCTCCTCCTCCTCCTCCTCATTCACCACCACAACCGGCTCCAGGAGCACCACGTTGGCCCCCAGACATTTAATGAAGACAACAGTCTTCTTCATTTTTTTTTCTTTTTAAATTTAAACAGCCACTCCAACACACAGACTAACAACAGTGACCCACCAACACTCACCAATCAGCCAAAACAACACAGCCAAACCAAACACAAACAGCCAAAACACATGAACCGAACAGCCAGTCAGTCAAACACACACTTTCTCGCGAGTCGCCACACAGCTCCGCGCGCAAAAGAACTTCCAGTTTCCGACGCAATCACAGGATATCACAATACCTTTTTCTGAACGCTCAAACAGAACACAACCGAACCGAATGGCTTAACCCAAACTCAGCAACTTATCCGAATGCCCGAAGCGAATGACCGAACTGGACCAAACCGAATGACCAAACCCCAACCCCAATCTGTTCACACATCCCTACCCATTTCACCCCCTGGTTTACCTGTCCATTTGAAAAGCAATAGCCAGATGAGCAAAGTGGAGCAGTCTAAGTCTCTTGTGTCTATTGAAGGGGTTTGCAATCTGTCTGCGCTGCCAAGTGGCCAGCGGAGACGTCAATCGTAGGTGTCCATTTTGGGCTCTCGCTCCCCTCTCCCCCTTGCACCTTTTGATTGCAGCCTGAGCCATGTGCCAGGCTACCCTGAAAAACATAAGAAATAACATTTAAAATGTTATGTTTTTGTTTTTTATGTTTTATGTTTTTAATAATCTAAATTTTATTTTTATATTTTATGTTTTTCATAACATAAGGATTACTATGTTTTATGATTTATGTTTTTAATAGTATAAATGAAAATGGACATTTTCATTTATGTTATTATAATAACATAAAGGAATTGCATACACCCTAAATGCCTTTCCAAAGCTCTCTCTTGTGAGAGCGCTTCTGGTGGTTTGTCACATATCTCCCATTATCTCCTCATCTCCATTTCAATTGTTTTCTCTTTCCTGAACCCAAACATGCTAGTCTAGTTTTTGGGATTTGCATTTTGCTATATGAATGAATGAATGAAAATTTTATTTAGCACAGGCTTTCGCCATGGCCAAAGCAGAAAACAAAAACCAAACAGACAAACATATATACATACAGAGAAATTATATAAAAGAAACAATTGTATATAAAATATCCACATATTTCCATAAAAATTAGGCATCAATAGGTAAGCACTGTTTTAGGCAAACCAAGGAATAACCAAGGCATTAAGCAAAGACACCAGAAGATACAGGATAGTAACCCCTTGACTCATAATTAGCCTGGTTTAAATATACCAGTAGCACAGCCAGCCAAACCTTGGCGACCAGCTTTCCAATCTGTCGGGAGGATCAGTACTAAAGGTAATTATAAATTTGGTCAGTACTAAATCGTTATAGCTCACTCAAATAGGGATAGTAGACATGCTAACAAGCCATCAAAGTTTGTCCTTGGTACATGACATCCTTTGGTCAAAATATCCTAGAAATTAAACTAGGCAACTGAGAAGGGAGCATATCCCGTCTTACCACTGCTTTCCTATCATCCAAACCTCTAAACGTAGAATTGGGCATTAAGTAGATATTGGAGCTAACTGGGGAAACTTTGCTCAATCCACTATTCCCCAATACTATCCATCAGGGACCAGTCTCATCCTGGAGGGTACCATATCTCCCAGGGGCCTCGCATTTTGCTATATACTTCTAAACGTACCTTCCTTTACATCAACACCATATATAATTTCCCCCTCCATTGGATTACTATTTCAATGATACCAAACATGTAATTTAAATAATGATTTAAATTACATGATTTAAATAATGATTTAAATAATGATTTCCAACATTACAATTGCATTATTTGGTCACATGTTGTTCATGTATGTTACATGTATGTTGTTTTCACAGGGTATCACAGGGTATCACAGGGTCCCCAGGGCTGTCCATGTACGGGTGTTTGTCCATCCTGTGATGGGGCTTGTGGAAAAAAACCCCAAAAACACACACACAAAAAAACCATACACAGAACACATGTAACATACATGTTCCTTGTGTGAGTACACTATATCCATGTATCCTAGGCATGGGGGTTTGTGTTTTTATGCTATTTTATGTTTTTTTAAAAATTGTTTTGTAAGCTGCCCTGAGCCATCTGGGAAGGGTGAGGTAACAATTTAAATAAATAAAATAAATAAATAAACAAAAAAATAAATGTTTGGTATCAAACGACTCATACTTTAGAGATAAATACATTCATGATGGAAGTTTATATGTGAGAACTATGTAAAGAAAATAACTTTAAAAGTATATTGTGAGCTCACAAAACCTGGCTGGCGGGTTTTCTGGGACAGATAGAAAAACAATGGAAATGTATATTAAGCACTGATGAGCAAGACGTGACCTGAGAGACAGTTTCCAGTAAAGGAGAGAAACTCCCAGAAATATCTGGAAAACACCATCAAAGGTCAAATAACAAACTATCAAGGGAGAAGTGAAATTCATTCATTCATTCTGCGGGATCCAAGCAAGAACTATGGACTGAAAAAGCATCTCAAGAACTAAACAGGATGAATAGCACCCAGCCTCATCATCAGTTATGATATGATGGCATTCGGAAGTCAACTGGGTGCCATTGTAAATAGTGACATCGGGTGACTCCTGCATGTTCTGAGACCTGAACTTGTAAGAACCCCATATCTGAGTTCTTACAAGCCTAGCTCTCCAAAAATGCGGAACTCACCTGGTGCTGCTGTTTACAATGGTACCCAGGTGAATTACGGGAGGGGGATGAGTATTATAACACCCCCCCCATTCTACCACACACACCCCGGCCAGGAGAAAGATTACTGTGTAAAAACACCCTTTGTGTTATCTTTATAGTATTTTATTTGACATGCACTCTTGGATCAATCTTGCACTGTACTTAATCTGATTTATAAATTAAAAAAATCTTTTAACTAAGCCTTGTGTTCTTGTGTGATACTGACATTTGGTGACACTGTTAAGGGGAGCCCCAGGTTACATACTTGCGTGAAACCTTAACCTAATTTCTGTCATTTGGGAAACACCAGGAACATGGGTGCCAAGAAGAATGAACTCTTTACAGGCTGGGGCATTTATGGAGGGAGACTGTAGGGGACTGTAGGTGGAGAAATTAAGTCACATCCATTCTGGCAAGGGGCAGAGAAGACCCCCACCCCACCACACCCCCAACTTTGCCACCCTAGGGATGTGCGGCTCGGCAAGGGCTCAGCCAGCTCTCAGGGCTGTGGGTAGTAAGAGGTTAGTGGCTGCTGTTGTGTCCCATTACCATGGTTACTAGAGCAGCTTCTGGCAAGCTGTGGGCTCCAGGGTGGGTTGTGACTGGAATGGCCCAGTTGGGGGTTGTCCTTAGGGATGTGCAAAGAGATTGCAATTCGAGTTCAGTCATTTGGTTCAGTCCGGTTCGGTCATTCAGTTCGGGCGTTCAGGTTGGTTGCCGAGTTCGGGTTCGGCTGTTTGGTTCGGTCATGTTTGGGTCGGGCGTTTGGAAAAAGGTATCGTGAGATTTCGTGATCGCGTCTGAAACTGGAAATTCGAGTGCGTGCGGAGCTGTGTGGC
>QEPC01009479.1:3723-13744 GCA_003113815.1 Sphenodon punctatus | reverse complement strand
GCGCCCCAGAGTGGCTCCTTTGGTCTGCTCAACCATGGTGAACCACACTCAACCCCGCAGGGCCACAGAGCCCTGAACTTCTGATCAGCATTTGCCAGATGTTCAACACAGACAATCACCAGTAGGGGACTGTGGGGGAACCGGGAGGGGAGAGGAGGTACAAGAGGTAGGCAGAGGGGAAAGGTACCATTTGCACTGATCCTGAATAGGCGGCAAGGTGGTGCCTAAAAAACAAGCCCTCAGAGTGGAATAGGGTTATCAGGATAATAAGTCCCCAGCCTGACTCATCACAGGGCACTGGGATACGCACACACCTTAGCACTGCCACAGGACATGCACGCACAGGGAGGGGGGAGGGTATGGAGGTGCAGGAACGGTGGTGAGGTTGGGGGTGACCAAGCCCAGGAAAGGGGGGAAGCTGGAAAGGACACACACACAGGAAGGACCCCAGGTGGGTGTTGCCTGAGGAACCCAAAGAAATACACACTTACCTTATCCACACTTCACTCATTCACAGAAGCACTTGTCCCACACACTCAGCACAATCACATGCCTTTCACTCCAATATCCACAGGTAGTAAGGGTTAATCCAAGCAGTTATTAAGGGGGCCTGTCTCATGGACACAGAGGCACCAATAACCAGCAACGTGAGGGCAGCAGAGAGTTGCCTTTATGCTGTGAGTCCAAGCGGTGTTGCAGGTGCTCTGAGCACCATGGGGCTGTAGCAGGGGGTGTGGCATCCACTGTCAGCTGCATGCTTCCTGCCCCGCCTGCAGAACCAGCGCATGGCTGGGGAGGCGGAACTTGGTCTGGGGGGCATGTCCCTGTCAGGAGCACATTGCCGGGGCGCCTGTTCCAGACACGTGGATGCCTCGGTCTGCATGAGTGGCAGGGGCAGGTTCGGGATGTCTGGAGCTGGCTGTGGCTCCCTCCGCTGGGAAAGGGGGGGATTCTGGGCCCCCTGATGCTTTCAAGCCCCATGTCTCCCGGTCATGACCCTAACAGGGACAAAGACAACCACCCTTCTGAAGGTCAGGACCGGACCATCTCAGGAAGGGTGGTCAAAGCAATTCCCACCAGGAAACTGCAACTGAATGGCAACCACCAGCCAGAAGCAAACAAAATTATCCCCAGCCAGGATGAAAGCATGCAGCGTCGCTGACAGGCAATGAGCAACAACACAGACCAAGGAGGGAGATTTAAAGGGTATACAGCAGCAGGGGAACATGGCAGGATGGAGCAAGGTGGAAGGAAGAGGAGAGTGGAGGGCAAGAGAGCAAGGGAGGAGGAGGTGGAGGAGGTGCTGGAGATGGAGGCAGTGGCGGAGGAGCAGCAGCCAGGGCAGGCCACCTCAGAGGGAACAACCAGCCAAGGGATGGAGGCACCCCGGAAACAGGTAAGGAGAGCCAGGGGGGCTCGCACAGTGGCACATGGGCATGGAGGGGGTTGCCCAGAAGGAGGGGGGAAAGGAGGTGGGTCATGGGGCTGAGGGATCCAGGCAACTAACACCAGCCATTATGACCCACAGACCTGGAAATGGGCCCAGGAGCCAGAGCCCCCCAAGGAGACATGTGGAGGGCAAGCGGAGGAGGAGCAGGAGGAGCAGGAGGGCACACACAGGAGGTGGCCATACCATTAAGGGGGGCAATGGGGCCACAAAGAGACTCAGGACTTTATACAGATTTTTGGGTCCCTGGAGCACGGAGCTCACAGTAAACATGCGGAATGATCATGTATACAATGCGATAGTGTGGGACATGGAGGTGGTGGATTACCACAGGACAGTGACCCAATGCTGCTCCAGGTGAAGGAGCTCAAGAGATGGTACAAGGCGATAAAGGACAATAACCGGTGGTCCGGACATGGAGCACGGACCGCCCCCTACTACGATGCCTAGGACCGCATGCTACTCATGAAGGTCTCCATAGTCACCCCACGGCTTGTGGGGAGTGCTGTGGTTGAGGGTAGGGAACAGGTCAACGTACCCCCACCCCTGGCGGACCCGCATGAAGACACCAACTCTGGGGGCACAGCCCCCCAAAAGAAACCCCCCAGGACCTTGGAGACCAGAAGGCCCCCCTTGCACAACAGCACAGGGAGACCACACCCCCAGTCTGACTCGGGAGGATCCGAGGCCGGCACACTGGTCACCCTCAGCCAGTGAATGCAGGGGAGCACAGCCACATGGAAGGGCCAGTCTCGGAGGGCTCTGAGACTGACATTGTGGGTAGGCAAGCAGCTAAGCATGGGAACGGACCATAGGGGATGGGCCTATGGGTGGGGAGGCCCACAGGGTGCGGCCCCCATCCCTGTGGCCCCCAGAAACCCTGGACCACTGACAGGGGGTGGGGGGGCACCAGGCCCCGCCCAGGCACAGAACAGGGGGCACAGGCACAGCGGGCCAGGCACTGGTGCTAGTGCATGGGGAGGGGGGTGACAGGATGGGGAGAGGGCCCATGCAGGGCTAGCGCAACCCACCCCAAGCTGTTTCCCAACAGGTCACAGCACACCGCAGCACACGGGACCGTCTGGCGATGGGGATGGCAGGAATCAGCCACAGGAGCAGCCAGAATATCAAGGTGAGGCTCCACAGCAGGGGGTGCATGGGGGTGCACATGGGGCACACCAGGGTGGGGGGTATGAGGGAGGGACAGTCAGGGCACAGAGGGTTGCCAGAGGGAGGGCACCAACCACCCGCAGTACCGCAACGGGATGGGAGGCAGGTGCCAGGGTCAGACTAATGGACCCCATTGTGCACCCCAACAGGGTAACCAGCAGTGGACCCACCAGCCGAACCCATGCCCCTGGCACTGCGGATGCAGGAGCACAGGTTTCGGGTATGGCGCCAGAGGGAGTATCAGGTGGAGAAAATCATCCAGACCACCGCTGAGCAGGGGGAACAGATGATAGTGGCCATTGATTGCATGGAGGCAGCCACGGAGAGGGCCCTGCAGCAGGCGGAGGCCAGGGACCAGAGGCTGCAGGTGGAATTGCAACTGGAATGGAGGTGGGAGTGCCGGGAGCACAACAGGCAGGTGGCGGCATTCGGGTGGCTAGAGCAGGCCATACACAGGATGGTGGCAGAGCACTCACGCAAGATGGACCAGTCCCATGACATTGGCATGTCACTGCTGCTACATGTGGGGACAATGAGTGCATACATGATGTCAGCCGCTCCACCAGGCATCCTGACATCCCCCGCACCAGTGCTGGGCCCCACAGTGCCCCCACTGCCCACTTCACCACTCCAGCCGCTGGCACTCCTGCATCCATGCATCCACCTCCCAGCCCCACCAGGCCTCCGGAGATGGCAGCCGCCCAGGGGGGCCCCTCTGGCACCAGGGTCATCCCCCACCTCAACCCCACTGGCCATCCCAGACACAGAGGCCTCCCAGGACACGGTCGAGGACATGGACAGAGGGGGTGAGGGGAGCTCCCAGAGCTCCATGCCACCTGCAGGGTGGTTGAGGGGATGGCCCAGGAAGTTCCAGGGTCAGGGGGGAAGGGAGAAGGGGAAGTAAGGGGGGCACAGTGCAGAGGGGGTAAGGAGGGGGGCACATGGGCACACTCAGAACAATAAATGCATGGGTGGAAACGATCTCTAACATTTTTATTGAGCATCTCTGTACAGTGGTTGGGGCCAGTGGGATGCCCATGGGCATGGGCCAGGTACAGGTGGTGGCCACCAAGGGGTGGGGGCGGAGGTATCTGGTGGCAGCAACTCTGGAAACCCACCTCACCAGGGCAACTCAGATCCGCTTGGCATAGTGGTACTCCCTCAAGTCATCAGCGTTCACGTAGAGCGACACAGGTCCAGATGGGTACCAGGGCACGGGGAACTCGAGGGAGACCCCATCGGTCTCACACACATTGTGCAGCACACAGCAGGAACTGATCACGAGGACCAAGGTCTCTACCGTGTTGTCCAGACCGGCTCTTAGGCACCTCCAGTGCTGCTTGAGGGCACCAAAGGCCCTCTTGACCACAATCCTGGAGACACAGGGGCGGGTGTTTTAGAGCACCTCCACAGGGTTCCTGGCGACTGGGTATGCCTTCCTGAGCCATCGGTGGAGGGGATAGGCCGGGTCCCCCAGGATGCAGGGGGAACATCAGAACCCCCACTATCCTGGTCATCCCCATGTCCGCAAAGTCCCCCCGGTACATCCGGGCACAGAGGGGCGAGATGGTCAGGATCCTGGCATCGTAGCTGTGGCTGGAGTGGCCGGTGTAGATGTTGATGAACTGGCCTTGGTGGTCCACTACCACCTGGAGCTGCAGGGAATGGTACTCATGTCGGTTGATGTATTCCATGACCTCCCCATTGGAGGGGCGGAGGATTTCAATGTGGGTGCCATCCATGGTGCTGAGGCAGTTGGGGAACCACCAGCTGTGAAGCCAGCCATCATGGCCTCCTGGTCCATGAGCTGGATCACGCGGTCTAGCAGCACACCCTCCACGGCCTTGCAGAAGTCCCTCAGGATACTGATGATGGTGCTCACCCAAACACCGAAGTGCTGGGACAAGGACCGGCAGGAATCCAGTGTTACCAGGGCCCAGACGACTATGGCCATGTGCTGGACCATAGGGAATGGGGATCTGCATGGGGGTGTGTTGCCGCTCCAGCCAGCACATCAACAGCTCTTCAAGTCGCAGGAGGCAACGCCTGTCCATCCTGAAGTGTGCCCTCCAGGTGGTTTCATCCCAACAGGTCAGGGCCCCTGCCCACCACCCATGTGCCCGCTCAGTGACCCAGATCCACTATTCAATGGGCATAGCGAGCATAGCTGCGCATCCCATGGCCTCCTTCCTCCACTGTTGTCAGCAGGTGGCCTCACAGAGTACTTCTGGCTGCTCTCGGGCATGGCAGAAGGCCCGTTGGTATGGTCTGGACACCAACAGGGCCCTGAGCCTGACCAGGGAGTGCCTGCGCCCATGGTGGTGCTGGGCGGCCGCAGCGCTCTCGGCCATGCACACCCGTATGCGGACAGCCAGGTGAATCGCATCTGTGGAGATGCGCATGAGGTCTGTGTGCGCCTGGAACCACTATGCACAGATGGCCACATGCATCCTGCAGGCGCCACTCCATCTCGCATCCATGGCGGACCGTGTCCCTGGTGTGTTCTGGTGCGTGCCTCTATAGCCCGAAGGACGGTCCTGCCCTGGATCCTTGCCCTGCCCTTGCACCTGTGTGGGGCACCCCTGAGCACCTGTGCTCGCCCCCATGCCTGGCTGTCCCAGCAGTGACTAGGTGGCTGTTGTGCAGCTGTTGGGTGGGCCCCCTGAGTGCACCTGTGCCCCCAGCACAGCGGCTCGTGCCCTGCACCCTTGTGTGCCCGGGGGTGCGGTCTGCAGCTGCCTGCCTGTTGTCATCACCTCCCTGCTATCAGTGTTAACTGCCTGTTGTCATCACCACCCTGCTATCAGTGTTGGCTGTACTGTCTGTGCACTCGGTTTCTGCAGCTGTGTTGGATTCGCATCCCACATCTCGCTTATTAGCTATCCCATGTTGCAGCCTGTGGCCTTATCATGTGTCCTTTGAGCTCCCCAGCTTCCCTCCTCCCCATCCCACCTGGGACTGTGGGGTCCCACTTCCCTTGCTGTTAGTACCCACTGCTTTCTGGACCATGGCAGGCAGTGCTTCCCCAGGGCTCCCACGCCCCACAATGCCTGGTGTCTCCCATAGCTGGACCTTCCATGAGACCATGGCCCTGTGTGACCTGTGGCATTCCCAGGCCATGCAACTGCTCATGTGCTGCCCAGATACCCTCTCAGGTGCCTATGCGAGCATGAGCTCCGGTCTTTGCTACTTTGGCTATGAGGCCAGCGCTCGCGAGTGCCGGTTTCATGTGGAGGTGCTGGGGCTCTGTCCTTACTGATGGACGCATTCCGGAGATGTGGTGCTCACATGTGGAATGGTCTGTGGCAGAGACCATGTCAGCCCTCTCGGTGTGCAGCTTAGCAGCCTATATGACCTGTCTGGCGGAGGGGGGCCCTGCCCTGTCTGTTTCCTCCTTTGTCTGCATCCATGGGGCCTGTGGGTACCAGCGCTTGTGTGGGGCAGTATATCACCGCCTGTTGGAGCTTGGGCACCTTCCATGGCCCCCTGCTGCTGACTATGGCTTGTGGGAGCCCACCAGAGTGGAGCTGGTGGTGCTGGCTGGTGTGTGGTCCCATGCTGATGTTCAGGTGGGGATCGCTGTGCAGAATCCATTTGAGGCCTAATACCTCGTTGTCCACCACATGTTTTCGCTGGGCTACCATCGGGGCATGCTTCAGTGACCCCACTATGTGCATCTGGTGGGCCACCCCGCCCGGGCCACTTTGTGACCCCCTGCTGTGAGGCCCCCTGTGTCTGTGAGGCCCCCTGTGACTTTGAAGCCCTGGATGCTGGCCACGCTATGTGCTCCCGTCTCCCCCATGCCGCCTTGGGTCACTTTCCGCTTGCTCCATGCTGTACCGAGCTCGCTGCTGTTCCAGTTGGTTACATGGGTTCCGTGGCCCTTGCCCATGTCTCTGGGTCCCCTCCTTGGGCACTTCCTTGCCCTCGATGCCTGGGGTGTTACCCTTCATGGCCGGCCCCATCTCTGGCTGTGTCGTTCTCTCCAAGCCAGCTACCGGCTCTCCAGGTGGTGTTGTCATCCCTTGTCTGGCCGCCTGCTCCCCTGTGCCCAAGGCCTGGACCCCACCTGGGTGCCTCTATGACTGTGAAGGTCTGGATCCCCTTTAATGTTCCTCCCGGTGACCTCCAGTGGAGGGGGGGGGGCGCCTGTTCAGCGCATCTGTTCTGGTTCGCCTCCATGCCCATCTGCACTTTTGCACCGACATGGGGGATCCCTGCCTGCCTCCTGGACCTGCTTCGGACCACTCCGGTGCTGTTCTCTACATGTTTGCCATCCCCCTGTGACATTGCTCTGTCCCTGTGGGGACCACCGTGCCTTGGACTGCCTGTGTTGCTGTTGGGTGGCCTTGCTGACCGTGCTGTTGGTGAAGTTCTGGTTGCCTTTCCCCATGTCCCGCTCTGTCCCCTCCTTGAAATGAATGGGACTTTGTGCTGTGCTAACTGTTAATGCAGGTGCTATCCCTGACTAAAGGATTGTACTGCTCAAATTATCAAACGCAAACATTAAAAAATCATGAGACTGGCAGCTTTAAAAAATCATGAGGAGATCCATTATTTTATTTTATTTTATTTTACCTTTCATTGCCTTCTGTTTGGGATCTTGTTTTCAGGCTTTTCTCTGGAAAAGTCATGAAAGCTGTGGAGGACTGGGGGACTGAGTTTTTGTAATGAAAGATGGGAATTTTATGTATTTGAACGATCTGAAGAGCTTGCAGAATGAAGGAAAAATGCCAATTAACATAACAATCACAATAAAATTTAAAAAACTTGTCAGCACAGAGAATTCCTTCTTTCCAGGTCAAACTGTAAGCTTGTTTTGTATTATTATTAGAGTTAGTATTACTTTCAAGAACTCTGCAAACCTTAGACATGGGGGGAACTTTTTTCTTAAAGTTCTAATGATTCAGTAAGCATTTGTGCAGGTCTTAAAAATCTCTTCAATAGTCTACAATCTCACATAAACTGGTAAGTCATGCTTTTTATCAAAAACAGGCCATTGCCAGTGGGATTTAAAGTGCAAAAAAATAGCTCTTTTGTTAATGCATTTTTCTTGACGGTGGGAATTTCTATACCAGATCATTATATTCTTTCTAGTTTAAATGTTTTAAAATTCAAAATATCACACACTTTTCAAAGGTCAGTGTTCATATGACATGCAA
The DNA here is from genome assembly GCA_003113815.1 of Sphenodon punctatus. NCBI lineage: Eukaryota > Metazoa > Chordata > Lepidosauria > Sphenodontia > Sphenodontidae > Sphenodon > Sphenodon punctatus. The sequence goes on along the minus strand of QEPC01009479.1, from coordinate 5,965 downwards.
GGGAGATTAGTGGAATTTAACTGTTTGTGTTTGTTTTTTTTCATTCCATAGATCTAAGGAATGTTTTACATCCCAGTGAAATTATCAGTTTTGATTGTAGGTTCTTTCTGACATCTAACCAATCTTTGATTCTGACTGGACTAATCCAGGCTATAAGTGCAGATTGCTTCTTGTCAAAGAGAGAAACTTTTCCAGTTCTACATGCATTTCCACGAAAAAGCTGAGGAGGGGAAAATAATCAATGAGTAACAAGATAAGTTCTTTGATATGTTTTTCTTTACTCTGGAAAAGAATTGTGAAGGAATTAAAAACAGAGTATGGAAAAGATGTGGCAATATTTCTAATAGGTTGCTGGTGGCCACACCTTTGAACCCAAGACACAGAACCCTTCCCCCATTTTAAATCCTCTTGTGATTTAATTCTGTCCCCTTAGAAAATTTACTCTCATACTTCAACTTTAATGAAAAGCTAAATAGAAAACATTTATTTCAGAGAATGTTTCACTAGTTAAAAACAGACATGCATGTAACTCTGCTTCAACACCACTTTAACACCGCTTTAACATTTCTTATGCATGTTGCAGGGCTGTATTGGCACCCTATGCAGCCCTGCAACATGCATAAGAAATGTTAAAGCGGTGTTAAAACTGAGTTAAGATACATTTCTTTATTTACCCTATGTCTTTGCATTCTGTTCATGGGAAATTGGTCAAGGGATGAGACCTCTAACTGATAAGAGCAATGGTAGGGAATGGATCATTACATTTATGACCTTCTTGTGCACTTCTCTGAAGCAACTGAAGTGGCTGCTTTAGGAGAGAGGATGCTGACGATCCACTACAGTAGTTCTTAGGTTTGTATGTTTAACAACTAAACTATTTGTATTAAAACATAAAATAACCAAGTGTGCTGAAGACGTTTGGGGTGCAATCCTCTACCATTATAGTAAATGGCTTCTGAGCCAATGTGTGATAACAGAAATGACGTTGGCTCAGTGGCAACCCAACCTGACATGGGAAGAAAAAGCTCCACAGACACTGCCCAGACCAAGTCGGGATGCCGAACAAACATGCCAGCAGTCGGGCCATGAGGGAGTGTGGGAAAATGCACTAACGTGTGACTGGCTGCCCTGCCCACATGCTGCATCCAGTGCCACGCCCCCGGCATGACAGGCAGTCACGGCAGCCAATGATGGCCAGACATGGCAGACCTATGGCAGACCTGATCCAGTCCAGGTCATGGTGAGCCACAACAGACCTGATAGACCTCTGTGGTCCGCTTTGCTCTGATTGGGTAGACCTTAGCCCAGGCTGTGACTTGGAGACTTTCTGGGGTCACAGTCCAGGCTAACATGGTGCGGGGCAATGACAGGCCAACATCAGCGAGTGCCTGCACAAACGTGCAGATGAGGTCCGGGCCTGATCAGGTTAAAGTGGGCCACAATGTGATTTTGTCACATCTGTAAACACCCATTGACTTTCATGGATGAAGGATTGCTTGATGTTAACATTAGTCCTTTGCAGTGACAAGAATCCAATTAAAGTGAACAGCACTTGTGTCGGTGTATAGAGCTAGTACTGGTGGATCATGCTGCAACACAACAGGAACCAGAGCCTGTTATTTAGTTGCATCCTGAGAATCCAAAATGGAGGGTGACCAGTAGTCTCTGCAGTCAACCATATTATTATGGATCCTTATATAATAATACACTCCACAACACATCACCATCTCTCAGGCATTAATATATAATCCATAGACAGTCTGTATCAACCCAAAATTCATACACTTTTCCAAGATTTATAAGAGCACATCTTACATCAGCAAATATAACACATCCCATAGACTTTTCAGGGCGAGACCCTGGATTTATGGGCAGCCATGTTTGTGGGATGGGACCCTATAATATTATATTATAACACTTCAAACCTGAAGTGTTACCTGACTTTGGTATAAGCTCTGACCTGTTAGTCCCCAACCCAGTTCCAGCCCATAACTCAGGAGAAGTCTGTCCAGTCTGTTGGGAGAGGGGACCTGTAAGGTAATTTCTTCCACTCCAGCTGCCATTCTGTTTCTCCATGAATCATGATCCCACTAGAGGTGTGCACCAGGGGTCCATGTTGTTTTCATTTTTGTTTTTTGTTTTCATTATTTAAATCTGTCATTTTTGTTTTCATAAATATCAAATTTTTGTTTTTGTTTTTGCTTTCATTTTCCATTGGTTTCAATGTAAAACACATTATCAG
>QEPC01009477.1:7739481-7782162 GCA_003113815.1 Sphenodon punctatus | reverse complement strand
GGGGGGGGGGGGGGGAGCGTATTTATGAGCTGGGATACATGGAGTTAGGGTTTTTTCCACTGTATCATCTGGAACTCAGAAATCACAATGATGTGTCATGATTTCTCCACGTTCCAGATAAAAACCTTTCCACGCAGTAATAATTAATGTAGGAAGGAAGTGTGAGTGATGAACTTGCAGAGCAGCTTGAATCTTCCTGGAATGCTGTTTTTTTCCCCCTCTGACAGTCTAACAGATCATAACGTCCATTTGCTTGATAAGTAGGATGATGTTTATGACAAAGCGGTGAGAACATGATGCATTGCTAAGCTGGAAATTGCTGTTTTACTGGCACTTGGAGAGCCCATATTTAAGGGCTCACAATAAATCATCATCCTATTTAAACGTGTCTAGGAACTGCTCTCGGCTAAGATGGAAAGGACTTATTTTAAAACCGTTCTGCTAAAACACACTGTTCTTATTACCTAGTGCCGCTGGTTAAAAACCACAGCTATTTTGTCAGCCCAGCCTCGAGTTCCATGAGATGCTAAACTTTGAATTTAACCAAGGAGCGATTTTGCGTCATATACAGCACATCAGTAGAAAGCTTAGAAAGAAAATGAAAGGTCCTGACCCGCATCCATGGCTGAAAGATTGAATTTAAAAACAAACAAAACCCGGCTCCCATTGAATTCAACAGATGTTTTTACTGTTGCCTTCAATGGCAGGTTAGTTCAGCCAGTACCAGAAATATCACATCACAATCCTTAAAGAACTCTTCCAGTGCCAACCCTATTGACTTTGCTGGGATTTGCATCAGCAGAGCAGTAAAGGGGGAGCTGGAAGAATGCTGGGGGCGGGGAGGGAACGGACAAACCTCTTTTCTCATTCTGTTCTCCTCGGCCCCATAGATGCCTTGTTTATGATGGTCTAGCCTTAGGATCCAGGAACTAAGCTAAGCACGTGCACCTGCAACTTCTCAACTTCATGAATGTATTTCTCTCCCACACTATGAACCCCTCCCCTTCACTTGTCCATTCTAGGTTGTAAACTCCTCAGGGGAGGGACCATCGGCAATCAGTGACTATCGATGAGGGAGTGGGGGAAGCGTGCACAAGACTGGGGGTTGGGCAGGGGTTCTAGAATGTGGCTTCTGAAAATCTGGGAAGGCATATGCCGCCTGGTGCCCCTGCCCACAAGCCGCCAATGTGTGCACCTGCCTCTTATCACAACCATTCAGCACCAGTTGCATTGCTGGCACTCTATAAATTAATAAATAAATCAATTCATTAAATCAAGAACAAATAAATAATCATAATATTTAAAAAAAATCTTCCCCCCCTCATCCTTCCTCTCCCTCCTCCCTGTCGATCCTTATTGACGGGGTCACCATTCTTCCCATCCCCCAAGGCCATCCCACAAGCCCCAAGCCAAATCCTGTCGCCTTTCCATCTATAACATTGCTAAAATTCGCCCTTTTCTCTCTGTCTCCTCTGCCAAAACTCTTGTTTACGCCCTGGTTATCTCTCTCCTCAATTATTGTACCTCTTTCTTACTGGCCTCCCCCACTCTCCCCTTATCTCCATCCAAAACTCTGCTGCCAGGATCATCCACCTCGCCCATCGCTTTGACCATGTGCAGCCCCTCCTCTCCTCGCTTCACTGGCTCCCCCTTCCTGAATGAATCCTGCACAAGCTCCTAGTCTTCACCTATAAAGCTCTTCACAACTGTGCTCCCCCCCACCTCTCTACACTAATTTATTAATTATTATTATTATAAGCATTTATATAGTGACAGCAATGTACCTGGCGCTTTACAGAGAAGATAGACAACGGTCCCTACCCGAGACCTTACAATCTAAAGACAGAGGGAGGGGAGACAGGGAAGGGGGAACAGAGGGAGAGACAAGGGATGCAATAATCATGAGGATGCGAGAACTCGGGTACACATTCTTGGCTTGGTTACATTGGGAGTTTGCAGATAACAGGTGGGGGATAATCCTGGGTTGGGATGATTAGCAGGAGTTAGGAAGGGCAGAGCGGAAGAGGTGGATTTTGAGGAGGGACTTGAAGGTACGAAGAGAGGGGGCAAGGCGGATGTGGGCAGGGAGGGAGTTCGAGGCGTGCAGGGCAGCGAGAGAGATGTGATGAAGGTGGTTGGGGGAGCAGGGGAGACGTAGGAGGTGATGGAAGAGGAGCGGCGAGCTCGAACAGGGATTCAGAGGGAGATCAGGGCAAAGAGGTAGGGGGGAGTGAGGTTGTGAAGGGCTTTGAAGGTGAAGACGACTTTGTGCAGAATATGCTCAGGAAGGGGGAGCCAGTGGAGAGAGGAGAGGAGAGGCTGCACATGGTTAAAGCGACGGGCTAGTTGGATGATCCTGGTAGCAGAGTTTTGAACAGAGATGAGGGAAGAAAGGTGAGAGCGGGGAAGGCCAGTGAGGGGGAGGTTACAATAGTCGAGGCGTGAGATGACTAGGGCATGGATGAGAGTTTTGGCAGAGGAGACAAACAGAAAAGGGTGGATCTTAGCAATGTTGTGGAGGGAGAAGTGACAGAATTTGGCCACGGAGTCAGTGTAGGGTTTGAAGGTAAGTAATTTCCCTCTGTACTCCAGTCTGTGAACTCCACTCCTCCTCTGTCCCCTCTCTTGCCCTCCCACGCCTCCCCTGCTCCCCTAACCACCTTTTCCCTTCTCCCTAGCTGCCCCCCATGCCTGGAACCCCCTCCCTGTCCACATCCACCTCGCCCCCTCCCTTCGTACCTTCAAATCCCTCCTCAAGACCCACCTCTTCCGCTCTGCCCTCCCCGACTCCTCGCTCCCCTCTCCTAACTCCTGCTGATACCCTCCATCCAGTCCAATCTGTTACCTGAGATCTGTGTACTCCTATCCTCACCACATGGATCAGCCAGCCATCATTCTCAATATAACCAAGTGAAGAAAATGTGAAAGATACTGTGAATCACAAATAGACTCCCCTTTTTCAGATCTAATACAAAGGGTGATTTCAGACGTTACGAGATCACGCTCAACCACACTGAACCACGCTCAACCTCCCCGTGGGGCCAAAGGGCCCTGAACGTCTGAACGGCACGCGCCAGATGTTCATCACGCTCAATACCCACATGGGGTCAGTTTCAACCACGCTTCCCGGGCTAGCCGGGGGAAGGTCCCGGGAAGCGTGGTCAAACGAACCCCCACAGGGAACCAAGGAAAAGTAACGTCTGGACGCCAATCCCCGAGCGGAACCAAACCAAACGAGCCCCAGCCGGGGACAAGGCACGCAGCGTCGCTGCCAGGCAACCAGCATCAACACAACCACCGGAGGGAGATTTAAAGCGAGAGCAGCAGCAAGCAAGCGTGGCGGGATGGAGCGAGGAGGGAAGCGGAAGAGAGCGGAGGCACAGACAGCGACAGCGGCGGGACAGGAGGCGGAGGAGGTGCAGCCAGGCCCAGCGATGCAGGCGGAGGGGGCACAGGCGCAGGAAGGGGGCACACGGGAGCACCCGACCAGGGAGGCGGCCCGGGAACAACACCCACAGCTGCAGCCGGGTCGCGCCGCCCCGGGGACAGCGGCCGGAACGGGCCCACAGGAGGCACCCAGGAAAAGGGTAAGGGCACCCAACGGGAGGGGAACAGGGGGCACGGGTGAACCCCCCATGGGGGGGCCGGGGGGACCCCGGGCGCAAGGCAGGGGGGCAGGGGGCCCCCGAGAGGGGCCACACCCGCACCCAGCAACCACTCACCCCCTCCCCCCCCGACACGAAAGACGGCCCGGGCGGACGAGCCCCAGGACGAGCCCGGCCCCGCGCGCCCGGAGGCGCACCCCCAGGAGGAGGTGGAGGAGGAGCAGGTGCAGGTGGAGCAGGAGCTGGACCAGGAGGAGGAACAGCAGGGGCCGAGCCGGAAGAAGGCCTACCACAGAGGGGGCCAGTGGGGCCTACAGGAGACCCGGGACTTCATCCGGATATGGGGGACCCTCGAGTACCAGCTGGAGCTCGCAATCAACCAGAGGAACGAGCACGTCTACCGGGACATCGTGCGCGACATGGAGGCGGCGGGGCACGAGCGCACAGTCAGCCAGTGTCGCTCCAAGGCCAAGGAACTCAAGAGGGGGTACAAGGCCATCAAGGACAACAACAGCCGCTCCGGGCACGGGGCCCGCACCGCCCCCTACTACGATGCCCTGGACCGCATCCTTCACATGAAGGGCTCCATTGTTGCCCCACGCCTCGTGGGCAGCGCTGTGGTCCAGGGCAGGGAGCGGGCCGAGGTACCCCCTCCCCTCGCCGCCCGCCCGGTAGACACGAGCTCCGGGGACCCCCACCCCCAGGAGGACCACCCGGGACCCGCTGAAACCCCAAGGCCCCCCCCCAGCAGCAGCCCGGAGAGTTCCCAACGCCGAGCCGGCCAGGCGGAGTCGGAGGTCGGCACCCTCACCACCCTCAGCCAGTGGTCCCTGGGGGAGCACTCCCAGGGCGAGGCGCCGGGCTCCCAGGGCTCCGAGACCGACATCGAGGGTATGCGGGCCCCCAGGGCAGGGGGGGGCACGACCAGGGGGCCGGTGGCAGGGGCGGGGGCGGGGGCCCTGCTGCAGGGGCCACAACCAGCCCCCTTCACCCGCTCCCCCCTCTCCCGCCCGCAGGACATGGGGAGCCCCAGGACCGGGCCAGCGAGACGGTGCAGGCCCCCGCGGAGGGCACAGGAGAGCAGGTGCCGGACCCAGGTAAGGCGGGAGGGCTGGGATGGCGGGAGGGCCCCCCGGGCGCCAGCCCAGGGGGGCCTCCGGCCTCAGTGGGGGAGGGGGGGCAGGGGGCCCCGGGACCCGACCCCGCTAGGGGACAGGGCCCTGCACTGACCCACCCGCCCATTCCCACAGGGCAGCCCCCGCGCGCGGCGCCTCCGCCGGCCGCAGCCCCAGCCCAGCGGATGCGGGAGTACCGGGCGCGGGTCCGCAGGCGCAGGGAGGAGCAAGCGGAGGACATCGTCCGCAGGGCGGAGGAACAGGGGGAGCGCATGATCGCCTCCGTGGACCGCATGGAGGCGGCCATAGAGCGGTCCATGGAGAAGGCCCTGGAGACAGACCGCCGGCTGGAGGCGGAGGTGCGCCTGGAGCGGAGGCGGGAGCGCCGGGAGCACCAGCGGCAGCAGGGGCTGCTCAGGGGCCTCCGGCAGGACATACAGGGCATGGTGCGGGAGCACAGTGCAAAGATGGACAGGTCCCACGACATTGGGACCTCCCTGCTCCTGCATGCGGGCACCATGTGTGCCTACGTGATGGCCGGCGCACCTCCGGGCGCCCTGCCCGCCCAGGTCCCCATGCCGGGCCCCTCGGCGCCCCCGGGCCCAGCCCTGCCGCCCCTGGCGCCCCCCCGGCCCCAGGGCCCTCGCATGCGCCTCCCAGTGCCCCCGGGCCTCCGGAGGGTCCAGCCCCCCCGGGGCGCGACCGGGGCACCGGGCACAGCTGCCCATCCGCCGCCCGGCCCCCTGCCGGGGCCGGGACCGGCCCAGGACACGGCAGGGGACACGGACAGTGGGGGGGAGGGGAGCTCCCAGAGCTCGGTGGGCCCAAGCGGCCGCACGAGGGGTCGGCCCAGGAAACGCGGGGGGATGGTGGGAAGGGGGGGGAGGGGGAGGGCCACATGAGGGCGGGTGGTGGACGGGGTCACGGGCACGGGGGTGGGGAGGGGGCACAGGGTGATTGTGTGAACTGTGTGGGCAATAAAGTGTTGTAAAGAGACAGTTGTCCCCGGCCCGTTTGTGGGGGGGACAGGGCTGTGGGACCGCGTGTACAGGGGCATGGGCACGGAACGGGGGGTGGGGCCCCCAGGGGCGGGAAGGCCCTCACAGCGGGCCCCCCCGGGCGATGTGGGTTGCAAGGGCGTTCCGGATCCTTTTGGCATACCGGTACTCCCGGGGGTTCCCTGCGTTCACGTACAGGGGAACAGGACCGGGGGGCCGGTGGGGCTCGGGGTACTCCAGGGCCGCCCCCTCGGTCTCGCACACATTGTGCAGAACGCAGCAGGCACCGATCACCAGGGCGGAGGTGGGGACGGTGAAGTCCAGGCGGCCAGCTATACTCCTCCAGCGCTGCTTCAGGGCCCCGAAGGCACGCTCCACCACGGTCCGGCTCGCACACAGGCGGGTATTGTATACCTGCTCCGCAGGGGTGCTCGGGACAGGGTAGACCTTCATCAGCCAGCGGGTCAGGGGGTAGGCGGGGTCCCCCAGGATGCAGGGGGGCATGGGAACACCCTCGATCCACCTCATGCCCATGTCCGCGAAGTCCCCCCGGTACATGCGGGCATAGAAGGGGGAGATGGTCATGATCCTGGCGTCGTGACTCCGGCCGGAGTTGCCCGTGTAGATGTCTATGAAGCGGGCCCGGTGGTCCACCACCCCCTGCAGGTGCAGGGAGTAGTATCCGTGCCGGTTCACATACTCCAGGGCCTCCCCCGCGGCCGGGCGCAGGATCTCGATGTGTGTGCCGTCCACGGCTCCGATGCAGTTCGGGAAGCCCCCGGCCGCGAAGCCAGCCATCACAGCGCCCTGGTCCAGGAGCTGGATGGTCCTGTCGAGGAGCACGCCCTCCACAGCCTCGCACACATCCCGCACGATGCAGGCGACCGTGCTGAGCCCCACCCCGAAGTGCTGGGACACGGAGCGGCAGGAGTCGGGCGTTGCGAGGGCCCAGACCCCTATGGCCACCCGCTGGACCATGGGGATGGGCTCCCGCATGGAGGTGTGCTGCCGCTCCAGCCAGGGCGTGAGGAGCTCCGCTAGGCGCAGCAGGGTGGCCTTGCCCATCCGGAAGTGGGACCCCCACTCGGCCTCCCCCCAGTGGGCCTGGGCCCGCTCCCACCAGGCCTGGGGCCGCTCCGTGACCCATAGGCTCCGCGCTATGGGCATAGCCAGCAGCGCTGCCCGGCGGAGGGTCTGCGTTGCCCAGCGGAACCGCCTCGCGGCCCCTCGGAGCGCAGCGGGCCGGGTGAGGCTCCGGCAGGCGGCCAGCCACGCCCCCCAGGCCCGGCGCCGAGCCCTGAGCCGGGCACGGACTCTCCTGCGGGCCTGCTGGCCCCGGAGGCGCACGCCAGCCCGCAGGGCCAGGACATAGCGCAGGCGGACGGCCAGGTGCACCCTCTCGGTCAGGAGGCACAGCTGCTCAGTGTGGTCACGGTGCCACTCAGCCGCGAGCGCGAGGAACATCCAGTTCCCACCTGCCCTATCGCGCTCCATGGTGCTGGGGCCCCGGTGGGGGCTGGGAGCGCTTATGGCGGCCCGGTGCTGGTGGCTCCGCCCGGGGGTCGGCCTCGCGGGCCTGCGCGCGCCCTGTGCCGGTGCGTTCCGGCTGCTCCCGCCCCCAGCACCCCGGGCCCCCTCCCCTCGCTGTTTGTAGCGGGATGGCCTTGAAGGTGCGATTAGGCAGACAGAGAGCTCGCTGTTGTTCTCTGCAGCTGTGCCGGGCCCGCACCCCACGCCTCGCTCTGTTGTGCTACAATGTTGCGGTGCGGGCCCGTGTTCCCTGTCCCGGGGGCCGGGCCGAGCCTCTCCCGGCCCTGGGCAGTCTGTGTGCCCTCCGGGCTCCGTGTCCCATTCCCTGTTGTGCTGGACCATGGCTGGCTGCCCATCCATGGGGCTCCCGCTGTCCGGCCCCCAAGGGGCCCCCCATATCTGGGCCTTCCGCGAGACCATGTCTCTGTGCGACCTGTGGCACACCCCTGCCGTGCAGCTGCTCCTGGCCGGGCCGGGGAGCCGTGCAGGTGCCTACGAGAGCCTGAGCTCCGGGCTCCGTTACTTTGGCCATGTGGTGAGCGCCCGTGATTGCCGGCTGCATGCGGAGGCCCTGGGGCTGGCTCGTTTCCCCGAGGGGCGCATCCCGGAGGTGCTGTGCGCCCATGTGCCCTGGAGCGCCTCGGAGACCGTGTCAGCGCTGGTGGTGTGTGGTCTGGGCGCCTACTCGGAGTGCCTGGCCGAGGGTGGCCCTGCCTTGGCCGTGAGCTACTTCTCCTGTGTTCACGGGGCCCGTGGGTACCAGCGCACCCGTGGGGCGGCGTTCCAGCGGCTTCTGGAGCTGGGGCATCTTCCGTGGCCCCCTTCTGCTGCCTGCTGTGTGCCGGAGCCCTCCGCGGTGGAGATGTCATCCCTGTTGGCGGTGTGGGCGCGTGTGGATGTGCAGCTGGCCCTCACCATGCCCGATCCCTTCGAGGCCTACTACCTGATCGCCCACTACATGTCCTTGCAGGGGTACCGCCGGGGCATGCTGCACTGGCCCCACCTGGTCCACCGGGCGGGCCACCCGGGCCCTGGGGCCAGCGGGGCCCCCGGCAGCGGCCCGTGAGCCCCGCGTCGCTGGCCTGCCCCCCCCCGCGTGGTGCCCCCGTGTGGGCTCCCGCCCCGGCCCGGGGGGGGGCCTGGTCCCCGCTGGCCGCTCCCGACCTGCGGACCCCACCTCGGTGAGCTCCCGCCCGCCTCGCTGCTTGCTGCTGCCCCTGGCCGTGGTCCTGGGCCCCCTCCATCCCCGTGACTCCGTGGGTGCTGCCTGAGCGTCGCTGGTGCTGCGGAGGAGCACCGCTGGACCCGGCTGCCCTGCCTGTGCCAGCCTTTGACTGTGGGGCCCCCTTCCTCCTCCTCCTGGCGCCCCTCCGCCGGCCTCGCTGTGCTTTGGGGGCCCCCAACGTGCCTTGCTCCGGGGGTCCGCCCCCCCCCCCCGAGACTGCCTCTGTTCCTGTGGGGGCACCTCCTTGGACTGGACTGGACTGGGGTGGTGTGGGGGTGGGGGTTGCTGCTGTCTGTGCCTTGCCCCGTGGTGGTGCCCCCCCCTCCCTGCCGGTGTTCCGGGTGGGGTGTTCCGGGCGCCCCTTCCCCCCTTCCCGGCCTTTCCCTGGTGTGTGTGTGTGTGTGTGTGTGTGTGTGTGTGTGCCCGGGCGTGTGGCCGTGCATTGTGCCCCGCTGCGGGACCGCTGTGTGAGCCGGCTGTCAGCCTGTTCTCGCTCTTCCCCCCTCCCTTCCCGTTTCCCTTGTGTGGGCGTTCCCTTGTGTGCCTTGTGGCTTCGTTTGCCCTCAGGCGGCCATGTCTGTGTCCCGCCCCTGCCCGGTGCCTTGTGGGGGTTTAGCGCCCGGCGGGGGTTCGGCTGCACGTCTGTTGTGCTGCCGCGGCCCGCGATGGTGCGGCCCGGTTCCGGCCCGTGGTCCCGTTCCCGGCACGTCTGTTTGGGTCGTTTTCCCACCCCCGGGCGTGGTTGCGCTGTTCACCCCCCCTGGTGGTTCGCTGTGGTGAACCGGCCTCCCGTAACGTCTGAAAATACCCAAAGATATTGAACCCTAGATAGCGATGTGCATTTGTATCATTTTATCTACAAAAACAAACAGAATCACATTATTTTTGTAAGTAAGGATACAAAAATGGATAAATAAGCAAATGATTGCCATTTATTTTAATTCTTTCTTGCTAATAAAATAAAGAATAATTAAAAAAGCACCTGTGCATGTGGGAAATAGACACCAGAGCCATTCTGTGCATGCGTACCCTTTTCCAAAATGGTGCCAGCAGTGTTGTCGCCTTTTCCAAAAAGGGTCGTGCAGGTGAAGAATGACCCCGGTGGCCATTTTGTGTATGTGCAGTAATGCTTAAAATTATTTCTATTGTTTTTTTAATAAAAGAAACCAAAAGTAAAAACGAAAATGGTAGATTCGTCTACAACACACACACACACCGGAAAGGAGGGGGTTTAGGTAAATGAAAACAAAAACAAGAACAGAGCCCCTTCTGCACACCCCTAGAGCCAGACACTGCGGGCACTATATCGATATCAATATCGATATCAATAAATATTTACCCTGTCTGAACCAAACATGGTGAAAGGCATGTAGGTGGAGAGCGCGAGGTGGGGGAGACACCGTCCGGTCCAACTTTGTGGGGGGAATTTCAGGAAGTGACGCCAGCCGATGCGGTGGATGTCTTGGGGTCCATGAGAGCCACCAGTTGTGAACTTGATCCGTGCCCGTCCTGGCTGGTGAAAGTCTTCAGGGAGACGTTGGGGACGGTGCTAGTGAGGGTGGTTAATGCGTACTTGCAGCAGGGGAGTCTGTTGCCTAGTCTCAAGGAGGCCGTGGTGCACCCCCTGCTGAAGAAACCATTGTTTTACGTGGACGCACTCGCCAGTTACCGACCGGTCTCTATCCTCCCCTTTTTAGGGAAGGTTATTGAGCAGGCGGTGGCGATCCAGCTCCAGGCACATCTAGATACCATTGGTTTCCTGGACCCTTTTCAATCTGGGTTCTGCCCCGGCTATGGCACCGAGACAGCGTTGGTGGCCTTGGTTGACGATCTCCGCCAAGAGATGGATGCAGGATGTTCGACATTCCTTATCCTGCTAGATCTCTCAGCCGCTTTTGACACCGTGGACCATGGGCTGCTGCTGAGATGGCTGCGTGACCTGGGGGGTCTGGACGGGACTGTTCTTGAATTGTTCCGCTCATTCATCTCGAGGAGAAGCCAGCGGGTAGTGTTGGGAGCTGAAACATCTTGTCCCAGTGCTTTATCCTGTGGCGTTCCTCAGGGTTCCATTCTGTCTCCATTATTATTTAATGTCTATATAAAGCCCTTGGGGGAGGTCGTGAGAGGGTTCAGGGTGCGATGTCACCAATATGCTGATGATACTCAGCTGTACCTCTCTTTTTCAGCTGACCCAGACCCTGCCATCTCGTTGCTATCCCAGTGTTTGGAGGCTGTGGCAGAATAGATGTGGCAGAGCAGACTGAAGCTCAACCCCAATAAGACGGAGGTGATGGTGATGGGGAGAGCGAGGGAGGTGTCGGCCCCCCTGATTGGGGGGGTTCGCCCTCCCATAGCTCAGCAGGTTCGGAGTCTGGGGGTGATTCTGGACACAGATCTCCGCCTGGAGAGACAGGTGGAGGTAGTGGCGAAGGCCGCTTTCTGCCAGTTATATCTGGTGCAGAGGCTGCATCCGTGCATCTCCGGCCCGGACCTGGCCTCCCTCATCCATGCCTTCATCACCTCGAGGCTGGACTACTGCAATGCGCTCTATGTGGGGGTGCCCTTGTTCCTGGTTCGGAGACTGAAGCTAGTGCAGAATGCAGAGGGCTGTCTCCTGTCAGGGATGGGCCGTTGGGAGCATATAACACTTGTGTTCTGGACTCTGGCTGCCATTTGTTAATCTATAAGGCCCTTCACGGTCTGGGCCCCTCGTACCCCAGGGACCGCCTCGCCCTCCGCGCCCCAGTGCAGCTCCTTCAGTCTGCCAGGGGTGCCTTCTTGGAGGTCCCCTGTGTTAAGCAGGGGGCCACAATGGAGAGGGCATTCTTGGTGGCTGGGCTGCGCCTTTGGAATTCCCTCCCAGAGGAAGCTCACCTGGCCCCAAGCCTTTTGACATTCTGGCAAATTTTCAAGACCTGGCTGTTTTCCCAGGCCTTTGAGGAGGGGGTTGGGGTGGTGGTTATCTCCCGCCACCCTTATTTATTTTATGTTTAGTTTTACCCTAGCCTGTTTTAGTGTTGTGATTTTATGAGTGTTTTAATATAATTTTATAATTGTATTTTATGTTTTGAAATTGTTAGCCGCCCCGAGCTGTTCTCAGGAGGGGCGGGATATAAATTGACAAAATAAATAAATATAAATAAATAAATGATGGAGTGGAATCATGATCCTGAATGACATACGATGTATTTCCATGTCTTTGTTGTTGGGATTACCTTTAAGACATAGCAAACATTTGGGACAACTGCATTAGAAGAAATAGATACTTGAATTTGCAGTTTCCAGAAGCACAATTCATTTCACTTCTAGCAAACAGAACTGGAGGAGTGTCAAAAAAAAGAGTGACAATGATAAGAGATTTAGGAAGGAAGATCAAGTCCCCCACCCCCATAACTGAACGTTGTTAAAAATTTTTTTTAAAAAAATAGGTTGAATGAAGATTTGTTTGGGATTATATAGATCAGTGCTTCCCAATTTTTTTATTGGTGTGACCCCCATTTTATGACTTGGATATAATCCTATTAACCCAAATTTTAACCAATAGAATGCAAAGAATCTTGAGCAATGGACAAGATTGTGACACCATATGCAAATTAATCAGTCCCCACTTGGGATCCCAGCTCAACGGGAACCTCTGATGGGGATGCAGGGTACTTTGGTACAAGGAGGGGGTGGGATGGGACTAGATCTAATGGCTTCTTGAGCTCTCTTTCCGTCACATCCATCTGGGTTAGAGCTGAAACAAGTACCTGTAAAAACAGCGTACCCATCCAGTTTCTAGCACTCCAACTGAACAATTTTTTTTGGATATTTTTCATTACCCGAATAATTTTTTTTGTTTGGGTACCTGAAATACTGGCATGTCAAAATACTGACAAACATATATACAGGTTTCACCCCGAATTTCCAACTTGAGATTTTACAGGTATTATTTTTATTTGAAATGTTTTTTCATGTCATTTTGGGTACTCAAAAATAGTAACCAAAATTTTGGGGTTCTTGAGTACTCGATCAGTATTTGGGCACTGATTCGGATACCTGAAACAGTACCCCAAAAATGTGAATATTACCCACGCATACCAAACCAGGTCCCTGTTTCAGCTCTAATCTGCGTATATTTTATGAAATTATCCTGTCACTTGGAGCATTAGCACACTCTGAGTTAGGTCTGAAATGAAAATCTGATGTGTTCTCATGAGAACACGTGAGATTCTCTCAAAATCAGGTGAGATCTCAGTGAGACTTTCGAGAATTCCATGAGAGTCTTGAAAATCACAAAATGCACTCTGCACATTGGCAGGGAAGTTTGGGGGGCGGGGGGGGGAGTCTCAAGAATCTCACGAGATTCTTGAAACCTAAGACTGCTCTGTGCATGTGCAAAATTGCCACCAGGACTACGCATATGAAGAAATGGCCAAGGTGTCCATTTTGCACATTCACAGTGCCAGTATTTCAGTCACATGTATATTGGCGAGAACGGATCAAGGATGGACTGATTCTCAGCCCATTCTCATTTTCACAAATCTCAGCAAGAAGACAATTCTCACCGATATTTGATGAGATTGTGAGAGTGAGTTTCAGCCCTACTCTATAAAAACGGACTTGACAGTGGTCCATGTGGCCTGATTTGGCCTGGGATCCATCAGCACATGTGTTCATGTGCCACCAGATGTTGGCCCAGGTAGGTGGCTAAAATCTCTAAGGATTAGGGATGGGTGAACAGATCCGAGCTCGGAAATTCGGTTCGGTTTGAAAATCGAGTTCGGTTCAGAAGTTCGGTTCAGTCTACCGAACTATTCGAGTTTGGTCCAAACTCCGAACTTCCGAACAGAGTTCAGAAATTCAAACCCCATTGAACTAAATGGAATATTATCTTATAGGGATGGGTGAACAGTACCGAGTTTGGAAATTTGGTTTGGTTCGAAAATCGAGTTCGGTTCGGAAGTTCGGTTCTGTTGACCAAACTGATCAAGTTCGGTCCGAACTTCCAAACCGCGTTCGCCCATCCCTACTAAGGATGAAGCCCAGGCTAAGGGCCACCCATATGGGCCAACACATGTTCATCCCACCATCCCCACCTCGGGGCATTGGTCTCCATGGCTGAGCACCATGACTGTCTGTCATGACAGGCGGGAGAGGCAGGGTCGCACACTTGCATGTCTGTTGAGCTCCCTGCCCTAACCAGGGTATGCAGTTGGCAGGATGGCTCTCTGGTCATGAACATATTAGTTCGGTGCCCCTTCCTGACACAGAGAAGGGTAGCCACTGTTTCCTGTTCTGGGCCAAACCAGAGAGCTGACATGCCACCCGAACGTCTGTTTTTACCTTCTGCTACTCCTCCTATCTTCTTGGGATAGTTTTATTTACAGGCTTTATAATTCTGTTGATAAATTCATTTCTTGGTCGTTCTCAGTGCAGAAGTTGAGCTAGGTGACCCTAGATGTCCCTTCCAGGCCTACAGTGCTATGATTCTACAGGTGGTAACTCCATCTTTCTTTTCTCTGTATTCCCCAGGTAAAGGAGGACTGGAAATATGTTGCAATGGTCATTGACAGAATCTTCCTCTGGATGTTCATCATAGTTTGCTTGCTGGGAACTGTTGGGTTGTTCCTTCCTCCATGGCTGGCAGGAATGATCTAAGAATGAACAGCTTTGGAAAGAACCAGCTACATCCCACACGTGATGGTTTTCCGTCCACCTGGAAGGAGCAAGAAGCGGAGAGTTGGAGACAGACAGTCTCTGTGAATAATTTAGTGTGTGTTCGCGCATGAATAGTTCCTGAGAGCTCCGGGAACACCTTCCGAGGTTGCATCATTTGCCAAGCCATCCTCATCATCTGTTTTAAGGGGGAAGTCGTTAACTCAAAATTTATCCATAGCATGGCAGCGTTCATTGACATATATAGAGCAATGTAAGAACACGGCAGTGTTCCTTTAAAGCAGAGGCATTATATACAGACCAGCCCCTGACCAATTAGTTCCACTGATCTTGAGAGATTTCTTTCTGCCCTTGTCTAGCAAGGTCATGTGGTTGGGACACAAGGATTTAGGATGGTGTATCTCCCAATAAGAGTCATTTTCTTAAATAGTTTTAAATTTCTAGTTGCTCTTCAGGCGGCTAACTGTGAGTGGGAGAGGCTGAGTCAAGCCATAGTATGTTGGGAGGGACTGGCAGAAACTAATTTTCCTGCAAGAGCCATGGCCCTTTGGAATCCATAGTGATACATACTGAGCTTGATAGGCTGTTGGGTAGGGATGGGACTATGGGCAAATTATCGGTTATTGGTTTTATCAGTATCGGATTAATTTGATATCAGATTTATCAGTATTGGCATATTGGTTTTTTAGCTTTGTCAATTTTTCAGATCTTTAACATTGCAGCCATTTTTAAAATGGCTGCAGTGTTAAAGATCCAAAAAATCAGCAATGTTAAAAAAACGATATACTGATACCAATATTATCTGTATTATCGGATTAATCCGATATCACCAATTATCAGCATTGTCGGATTAATCCAATACCAAATCCCGATAGCCCCATCCCTACTGTTGAGGCAGCCGCCTTACTAAAGGATAAGAGACAAGTCATCATCAAGTCCTCCTGTATCCTGAAAGACAATTTGTGTTACATGCCTTCCCCCTGTGCCTGATCCAGGCAGACTGGGACTCTCTGCTATAGTTCTTGGATGATGAGACTCCAGCTTTTAGCTCAGTCCGTAAACACTTATGCCTTTAGCTCTGGAGATTATCCAGTTCAAGCCCTGGTATTAGATCACATATTTTCATGCAAAAGTGATGTAGAATTCACTGGGAGCTTTTCCTTGAGGGTGTAAAAATGGAGTAAAGACAGTAAGATTTGGCTCAAAGTGAAACCCTATTCATTTGCATTCACTTTTCTGCTTAGTTTTCTTTGTTCTGGTAACACTTCTTA
The DNA here is from genome assembly GCA_003113815.1 of Sphenodon punctatus. Taxonomy (NCBI): domain Eukaryota; kingdom Metazoa; phylum Chordata; class Lepidosauria; order Sphenodontia; family Sphenodontidae; genus Sphenodon; species Sphenodon punctatus. The sequence goes on along the minus strand of QEPC01009477.1, from coordinate 7,766,760 downwards.
ATTGCAGATTTGGAATTGCTGCAAAATGCCCTGCATTCTGTGTTCTGTCTATTTGTCTAGAAGCAGAGCATGAAAGAGACTGGAGTTATACAGGAACCCTTTAATATGACATGAGAAGAAGAGGCAATTCTAAATTTACTTATGTGGATGTGCAAAGGCCAATGAAAGCAGACATCTTTGTAGAACGTCCAGCTCCCACCATTGGGATGCTCCACTTGGCGCATTGGTGGCTAAGCCAGTTCTCCTGCCAAAGAGTTCTTTAAAATGGCTAGTGACATTAGTGTAAAGGGGCCTGGTTTTCCTTACCATTGAAGTGTAACCTGAGAGAGTTGGCACGTGGGCTCCCTCTAGTGGTGTGGTGGAGGCATGAACCTGCTACTCTATAGAGCTAACAGGATCCTTTTAGCTTAAAGGCTCAGGCAGATGGAGCAAAAGGTCCCAGTTCAGCCCCGACAGCTAACAATCCTGTGTGGAGTATCAGCTTATAAGTGGTGGCCTGTATGGGGATATAAACTGGGTGGCCGCGGGAAGCTTAGGAGCATGATGCACCTTTGACCAGGGGGAGAGCATAGTCCTAGAGGGTTAGCTTAGCACAGTGGCCCTTGTGTGTGTGTGTGGGGGGGGGGGGATCCACAAGTTCAGGAGCCTGCTAACAGACTCAGGTGTTTTAGTTTAGAGGGTAGAAGCTCATGTAGTTGGAACAAGAGGTCCCCAGTTCAGCCCCACTGCTGATGACCTTGCCTGGTTGTCAACCATTTCCTGAGGTGAGAGTCTGGGCTAGCCACCAACATGGCTGGGGTCAGTCTGGGAGAACATCTGTAGGCCCAATAAATGTGACAGCGGCCTGGGGGCCAAAGCAGGTTACTGTCACATTTGTTTTTTACCCTTTGAATCAGGTTTGATGAAGTGGATACAAACCACTATTTAATTCCTGCTTCATTCACCAAAATGAATAGCCATTTAGGGATTTAGCTCGAGTTACTTTGGGCATTCCCATATGTTGAAAATCGCAGAGTTTCAGTATTTCCAATATTTCCATATTTTTGTAAGGATAAAATGAGATTTTGCCAAAACAGGAAATCTTGTCCAAATCCCAGTTCCTGATACCGTCTCGTCTTGGTTGAATCGAGAATCTTTTGGTACTTGATAATATTTCAACTGACATTTCATTTCTCAGTTTACCAACTTTCTGGTTATCAGGATTCCCATTTACTGCTTTGCCCTCCATTTAAAATCTCGAGAGGTAATATCACCAGAATACCGCGTTTCTTGCAGTCCATTTCCCCTTCTGCTTCCTCATCCCTCATCAATAGGGACGCCGATTCCTTCACTAACCTGCAATCCAGATGCAGAGTTGTCAAAGCAAAGAGAACAACACTGAAGAACAATTCTGATGGAAGGCACTGGAGTGGAGGTCCAAGGGCACTGGGAGGAGGTCAAGGGGTGGGTTAGTCACACGACGATTGGCTCAGAAATGTGGAAACAACAAAACTGGAAGTAAAATGGTCACCTCAGCAATGAACAGCAGGTAGTAAATGGTAACGGGAACGTCAGGAAACTGAGATGGTACCTTGTAGTATCGTGAGAATCAAGGAATTGCATCGTGATTGGAAAACGCTGGGGAAATCAGTCCCTGTTCCCAGCATTGCCAAATTTCTGACAAGCAGTATTTTAGCTGCTTACTTCTGGCCTAGTATTTAGTGCTGAAATGAATATGCACAGCTAATACCATAACCGCCGTTCAGGGACGGCCTTAGAATTTGCAAGGTCCAGCTTAAAAATAAAATGTGGGGCCCCCATGGCCATGACCTCACCCCTTTAACCACTGGCAGTCTGGTGTTTGCTTACAAAAACAAAGCAGTCATAACACACACGTGCACACACAAGCTTTCCCATGCACAAACACAAGCTCTCCTTCGCTCACACACCCCATATTCCACAAATCCCGGGCATTTGTCATCCCAGAGCTGCCCCAGGAAAGTGCTTCCTGGATGGGACAATGGAGGGCATGCACACACCTCTCCCCAAAACAGTTCTCAGACCCAGGGCAAGTGCTTCTGCTCTGCTGGTGGGGGAAGACCACCCACAGGAAGCTTCTGCCCAGGGGAGGGAGAACCCTGCCCATGAAGAGAGGGAGAAGCATCCCACACCCACAGAGTCTTGCGGAGCCATTGCTACCTTTAAAGTTTTCTACTCAGACCTGCCACTGGCCCCAGGAGCCTATTAGCTCAGGATTCCAGGTGGGGAGAAGCAGCAGGGCCGACCTTAGGATTTGTGGGGCCCAGGGCAAAGATAAAATGTGGGGCGCCTGGTGGCCCCTCCCCCTTTGGGGCCAACCTCTGCAGTGCTCTGAAGGTGGTTGTGCTTGGGGCCCCACTGAGGGAGTGGTTCCCCCACAGCCAGTCCTAGTGAAAACAGAGGCCACTGTGGGGCCCTCAGAAAGAGTGAGGCCCAGGGCACTGCCCCAGGTCGCCCTGTGGTAAGGCCGGCCCTGAGAAGCAGCATGAAACTCTCCTGTGCATGGCTTTGGAGCCAGCTGCATCCTTCAGGGCCCTGCTCCTCCATCCCCTAAGCAGTATATTCCACTGCTGAACACATCTTACTGTTAGGAACAAGTTCTTCCTAATGTTTAGCTGAAGTCTGCTTTCTTGTAATTTGAATCCATTGGTTCTAGTCCTACCTTCAGGAGAAACAGAGAACAAGTCTTCTCCATCTTCTGTGTGACAGCCCTTCAGATATTTGAAGATGGCTATCCTGTCTCCCCTTAGTCTTCTCTTCTCCAGGCTAAACATACCCAGCTCCTTTAACCTTTCCTCATAGGACTTGGTATCCAGACCCCTGACCCTCTTTGTCGCTCTCCTCTGAACCTGTTCCAACTTGTCAATGTCCTTCTTAAAATGTGGTGCCCAGAACTGGAAACAGTAGGGATGGCCGAACAGAACTGAGTTCGGAAATTCAGTTCGATTTGGTTTGAAAATCGAGTTCGGTTCGGAAGTTCTGTTCGGTCGACAGAACTATTCAAGTTCGGGCCGAACTTCCAAACAAAGTTCGGAAATTCAAACCCCATTGAACTAAATGGAATATTATCTTTTAGGGATGGGTGAACAGAGAGGAGTTCGGAAATTTGGTTCGGTTTGAAAATCGAGTTCAATTCGGAAGTTCGGTTCGGTCAATCAAACTGCTCGAGTTCGGTCCGAACTCCCAAACCGCGTTCACCCATCCCTAGGAAACAGTACTCAAGATGAGGACCGACCAGTGCAGAACAGAGTGAAACTGTTACTTCTCGTTCTCGTGACCTGGACACTATGCTCTTCTTAATGCAGCCTAAAATTGCATTAGCCTTTTTAGCAGCTGCATCACACTGCTGACTCATGTTCAGCTTGTGATCAACTACAACCCCTAGATCCTTTTCACATGGACTGCTGTCAAGTCAGGTATCAGCCATCTTATACTTGTGCATTTGATTTTTCTTATCTAAACGCAGAACTTTACATTTATCTGTGTTGAATTTCATTTTGTTCAGTTTTGCCCAGCACTTCACCCAGTGCTGTTGCCCCAAAGCCCCAAACTGTGCTGATAAAAAATAATTGAAATAACCAAACTGAAATACTCAGCTACACAAAGATCATTTCCATGGTGAATACTTTTTTCAGATATTTGGAGGGCTATCAAAAAGGTGAATAATCAAAAAGATGAAAACACCTATTTGTTGCAACTCTGGTGTTCCGGAGGAAGATGACTATCTCCTACAAGCGAGCTGTATGCACTTAACTTTCACAAGCTTCAGCATTTAAGAAAATCCTCGGGGAAAGTCTTGCTGGGTATTTAGGCATCTCACTGTAGTATGTCAGGGAAACTTCGCACACAGGGGAATATTCCTCATCCTTCCAGATGAGAAAGACAGTACAAAAATAGTTGCCTAGTTGATAGTTCTCTAAATAGAACATTAACTTGAATAGCTAAGGAAAGACGTTAGCAGAGGCAGAGAAGGGTCATTTGCTACACTGGGCACTAATAAAACATTGGCTATGGCTAGGATCCAGCTCAGAAAGCCACAATTTTAGGAGCCAATCCTAGCAGCACGAACAGTAGACACATCTAAAAATGTGCAGGCAAATAGTTCAAAGAAGCCTAGAGATAAACAGACATGACTATGGCCCGGGAATAACCATCACGAGTAAACACATGCTGCCAGATGTTGGCCCAGGATTGCCCCGGGGAGTGTTGGGGCTAGCCCAGGCTGTGACCTTGGCAAATCTCCAAGGTCACAGCTTGGACTAAGGACCAGCCATGCAGGCCAAAGTGGGCTAGTGGGCCAGCACATCTGTTGTGTGACTACCTTGGTGCCGCCATGGCTGTGCCTCATTGTCCGCCATGGCTGTCTGTCGCAACAGGGTGCTGGATGGGCTGATGCGGCAACAGCTGTTACCGTGCCGTGATTCTATTCTGCCATTTCCATTCTGCCATTTCAGAATTGCCCGCGCCACACCACAGCTTTTCTGCGGACATTCTGCTAATTCCGCCAGCATTCTGCAAATTGCGGAATTGCTGAAAAATTGTGGAAACTGTCAGAAAACCGCTGTTCCGCTATTTTGTGGCGCTGGCAGAATGGCGGAAGTAGCGAAAATTTCATGTTTTCATTATTTTGCGAAGCCTGTGGAAGTAGCGGAATGAAATTAGTGTAACTGCGGAAGTAGCGGAATGAAACTAGCGGAATGAAAGCCTCTGCCACATCGTACCACTAATTGCGGAAACGCTGTTACTGGCGGAAATAGGTACCGCTGCGCCATTCCGCTACAACCGTAGTGCTGGAAGCAGGGTGTGCATGAGGCCGGTCACTCACACGTTCGTTGTGCTCCTGGCCCTGTCTGGGCGGAGGGACAGCTCAACCCACACGCACATCAGTTTGGTGCCTAAACTGATCTGGGCCATGTCAGCTGTGATTTCCTGCCCTGGGACAATTCGAAGAACAGTCCTGCTGGCCTCACATCTGTTTTTACCCTACGTCTCCTCCGAAGGCAAAGCCATCAAAGAATGATTCCAACCTGCGTTGATATAAAAAAGGACAGCGGCCATAGTTTTATCTAATCATCACTATATGTCAAAGGTGTAACAGGCTCAACAAAGGGATGATTGGACAATAGCTTTGGTAACATAGCCAATTAATGAAAGGAAAGCTAGGTAATCCTAGTGAGTTACCTGTTCATCTCTACAGATTTCAAGCTGTATGTAGTAAATGAATCTGAGGGGCTGGTTCTAATGCATATTTGTCCATAATGAAACAACATGGGAGTTGCTAGATTAACAGTGGGAGTGTTACTGTTTGGCTTGATACCTACCTCTTTGGTAGAGTTCTCTGTGCGTCCCCCACTTGCCTGACCCATGTCTGGTTCAAGGCAGATCTATTGCTTTCTTGAATGAGAAAACAAAATTTATTCTGTTATTTGCTGTATAAAAAGAGTGTGGGGGAAGACTACTGTGGAATGCTTGCAGGGAGAGAGTACTCTGAAGATGAATTCTCCAGAATGTTACAATTGTTCCTTGGGACTCTTAGCCAAATCTTTCCTGATAAAGGAAGCAATTGATGAAACTTCATTTAAAAAAAAAAATAGACTTGAAATAAAGAATTTTGAAATTCTCTTTTGTCTTGATTCTTTCTGTTATTGTTTCTCATTCAACAGTTATAACTTACAGGGACAGAATTGGAAAGTTAGAGAGACACTCATCCAATGAATAAAAGTGTTTGTCAGGTTCAATTCAAGGTGGGTGAAATTGTTGGATATGCCATACAAATATTCTAAAAAACTGCAGGCAAATACCTCACAAAGAAGCAAAGTGGATACAAATCACTATTTGGGTTCCCGCTTGCTATCCAGAAACAAATCTTCATTTTGGTTATTTTGGTTAGGACTCAAATGAAATTTTCAGCTGGTTTCCATCCTCGAATCAACTGTGCTAGAGATGAAACAGGTAACTGATTTGATGCCCACAGGTAATACACACATTTTGGGATACTGTTTCAGATATCCAACTTAGCACAGAAGGAGGACATGCACAAAAATGGGTAACCTGTCAAATTTCCGATACCCAAATCGACCTGATCCCAAAATCAGAGTAGACCTATGTGTAAAATGAGTAGGGAGAAGAAGCATGAACATTTACTTTAGGGAACAAATTTATACTAGACAAAGTGACTGGCCTTCTGTCATTCACTGGGCCACATCCAGCTTAGTTGGTTAGTACGTAAATCAATCTGTCATTGAGCATCAGACCTACAGAAAAACGTTCTTCTATTAATATGGAAAAACTTTATTAATTAAAAATGAATTAAAATAGACCTTTCACCTAGATAATACTCAAAGAAGAAAATCACACATTAAAGAGTTGCCCTTCTATTCATTTCCGAGATATAACAAGGAGGAATATAATTTCAAATGTACTGGGGGGGGGAAACCAACAACTAATTATGAATTTTCAGTGCCTGACATGAGGTTTTGGAATGAAATTTCTTCCTGGGGAGGAGGAGTGTGTCAAAGATATTTAAAGTAACACAGTGTGTATGTAGAAGTTCTCCATCATTTAAACTTCCCAGAAAGTTCCTTCCATAACTTGCCAAACATTTCAGCCTGGCTACATGCAGTCATCTACTGCCTGGTACAGTGGGTGAGAAAAATGTAACTAAGGCAGCAACAATTATGATTTCCAAAATCTGAAGTCACTTCTTAGCCAGCATCAGCATCATTTACTACCAACTTTTTGGCCCATTCGGAGGTTAGATCCAAGACTCAATGGAATCAATAGGAGTCTCTTTATTGACTCCAAGATCAAGGCACCTGGCTCAAATACTACTAGATCTAAGTGACAGTCCATGAAACTAAGGGTATTTTCAGATGTTACGAGATCACAGTGAACCACGGTGAATACCCATCTGTGGTCAATGTGTCTTGAACGTCTGTTTGGCAGCCGCCAGATGTTCGCCACGGTCAATCTGCACAAGGGGTCAATTTGAACCATGCTTCCCGGGCTAGCCGGGGGAATGTCCTGGAAAGCGTGGTCAAATGGACCCCCGGCAGGGACCAAAAAAAAGTAACGTCTGGCCGCTCGCCACGGCCCGGGATCACCAGCGGGATCCCGGGCCGTGGCGCATTTGGCCGACCACAGCGGCCGCATTGGCCCCGCCATCCTCCCGTCTCCTCGGAGGGCGGGCGGTGGGGTGCGTGGAGGGGGCAGGGCCGTGCGGCCGCACGCTGCACCGTGAGGTCCCGCCCCCTCCAGGATTCCCTGCCGGGATCCCCCCGGCACGTCTGAAATGGTGTGACGGGGTGACCCCGGCGGGGAACGAATGGGTTGATTTCGGTACGGGGCCAATGGGTCCCGTAACGTCTGAAATCACCCTAACTGGCAGCAAATTTAAAACAAATCAAGTATTTATTTATTTTTCACTCAAAGCACTATTAAACTTGTGGAATTTATTGCCAGAGGATATGATAAAGGCCAATAGCATAGCTAGGTTTAAAAATAATTGGATAAGTTCTCGAAGGGTAGGTTCAATAAGGGCTATTTGCCAAGTAGGTTGGAATCACATAACCTCTAACTGTTGGGAGCTGGGATTGAACAGCAAAGTGGATCGCTCCATTATGACCTGTTGAGGCCTTTCCCCAAAGTGAATGAGGCTGGCCACTGTTGGAGACAGGATGCTGGGCTCCGTGGACTACTGGTCTGACCCGGTATGGTACCGTCTATGTTCTCTCTATTAGGGAGAAGAATTCCATCCCATGGGCTAAATCACGAGCTGTGTTTTTTGTTGGGATTTTTTCCAGTTCTTAGTTCTGACCTCTAGATTCATCCCCTACCTTGAAGTGCACAAGAAGGGTGTTCATAGGGAAGTCATCAGAGATGAGGATGTGTACTCAACAGCAGAACCTGGAAATGGGAACCAAATGCCATGATGCAGACCCTTCCCTCGCCTTGAGCATCCACAGATATGGGGACAAGGCCAAAGATGAAATGGGTAGTTGATTTGCTACCTATGGGTAAAAATGGGTAATACCTGCAATTCTGAGTGCTGTGTTAGAGGTGTCCGATGGGCTAACCAAGTACTGATCGGGAACCCGATTACCCCAAAATAACAGGTATTGCTGTTACTGAGTTATCGATTGGGGTGAAATGAGATCTTGCTTACCTCAAAAATTTTATTCAGAACCAGGTTCTCGACACGATTTTTTGAGATCAAGAAAAAGCTGAGAATCAGCTGTTCTCAATTTTGTTCTTGTGAGATTCAGAGGGGGAGGGGGAACTCTCTGCAGCTGCGCAAAATGTCTGCCAGGACTATTCTGCGCATGCGTGGTCCTTTTCCAAGATGGTGTGGGATGCATAGATGCCATTTTGAAAAATGTCAGTCAGCTCTGTGCACCTGCAGTCCAGCTGCCCTTTTCAAAAATGGTGCTTAAAAGGGCTGCGCATCCACCGAACAGCCCCAGAGACCACTTTGCGTTTGCACAGACATTTAAAATATTTTTCAAGAATCTTGCGAGATATCGAACCGTTAGCAAGATCTTCTCGAGATCTCGCTGATGGTTTTGGATTCTTGCGAGATTCCCGTGAAAATTATTTTGATTCTCATTTCAGCCCTAGATTTAACGAGAAGTACCAATCAGTAAAATGGTAAATTGATACAGGAATCAGGATGGAATGTTTTAAAAAATGGATTTAAAAATAAAAATAAAAATCGGTGCCCAAAGGTGGAATATTGGTACCGGAAGATATAAAATTGGGACAAAAAGTATTGCATTACATCAGATATCCCATCGGGCACTAATTGAGTACCAATTAGTACCCAATGATACCAGGTTGTGACAACTACTGCAATTTTGGCGGGTATACCTGGTTTGGGGGATGTTTTAAGCTCTAGATAAGGCAAAACAGACTGAGCGACTTGTCGAGGGTCCCCCGAGAACTGTAAGACAGGGTGTCAGGGTCCACAGGTGGAGGGCACAAAAAATTGTGGCAGGATAAGTGCTGGGTAAGTTGGTACATGATCAGGGTCCAGAAGGTCAGGAACAGGAATCGGCGTGCTGGGTCCATGGATCATGGTGGGGACCAACACATGGACTATGGGGCTCACATAGATGAGACAGGACAGGACTGGATGAGATAACGCAGAGCTGGTGCTGGGTGCGTTGGCTCCCTGAGCAACCATGTAGGGGGTAGGGATGTGCGAACGCGGTTCGGGGGTTCAGCGTTCAGCCCGAACTTGGGGTGTTCAGGCCGTTCGTGAACCCCCAAACTGCCCCCCGCCAGAACCAGCCGAACAAAGTTTGGGTTCCAAACCCATTTGGGTGGGTGCGGGGAACAGGGGGGAACCCATTTTTCCCTCCCCCCTCCTGGCTGTGTGTGTGGAAGGGGAGCCCAGGCTCACCTCCCCCCCCACCCTGCACAGCCTCAGATTATTATTTTTTAAACCCCACCCCAGGGATTGCCCTACCTGGTGGTGTCAGGGCTCTGGCCCCGAGTCCAGAGGCGGTAGTGGTAGCCATGGTAGTGGCAGCGGCAGCAGGTTCCGCGGTGCTCTGGAGCACTTCATGCCTCTACTAGGCCTTCTGGGTCAGGTGACCTGGTCACATGACCCGGAAGGCCTAGTAGAGGCCTGAAGCACTCCGGAGCACCGCCAGACCCACTGCCACCACTGGACCCGGGGCCAGACCCCTGGCACCACCAGGTAGGGTGATCCCTGGGGTGGGGGGTTAAAAAAAATAATCTGAGGCTGCGCAGGATGAGGGGGGGAGGTGAGCCCCAGCGCCCCTTCCACCCACGCAGCCTGGAGGGGGAGGGGGAAACGGTTTCCCCCCTGTCCCCTGCCCCTCCGCCCGAACAGGTTCACCCCCCCATAACGGTTTTGGGGGGGCGAACCCCAAACAGGCCAAATGCCAAACACCAAACACCTTGGTGTTCGCACATCCCTAGTAGGGGGATCACTGGGAAATCATGTAGGCCGTGCATTGCGCAGATGCCGGGGCCCCATTGAAGCAGATGCCGAGCTCCCATCAAAGCAGACACCAGGCCCCAATATCTAGGCAGCCAGACTCACCAGCAGGATCAGAAGGATGGAGGTCTTAGAGGGAAAGTCAGAAGGGCCATCCTCCCACTGACCCAAAGGAGACACTAGGATCAGGGGAGTTCAGAGCCAGTCCAAAATGCATGGAGGCATGAGGAGAAGATACAGAAGGTGGAAAAAAGAAGGCAAGACAGGAACAAGGAAGTGACTGATGATCCACCCATCTTCTTGTGGCTACTGGCTGGCCTTATGTACAGACAGCGGCCTGAAGCTGGGAGCAAGGCCGAGGAGGGGTGTGGCTTGACCAACCTTGGGGTGGGTGGGGGGGAAGGCCATCAATGTCAGCGCCAACCCTGTACCCTGGCTGGAGTGCCTCAGTGGCACCAAGGTGTGTTGGTTCAAGTCCTGGCAATTACATGGGGTGAGCAATTGAATCCAATTGTTCCCCTATCCCTAGCCAATGTCGTAACTCGTATCCTATCCCTCCTCACTAGACAGAGCCCATACCCGATCCACTTTCCGACGCAAAGTACTCAGAAGCGGAGATGAGCTCAGCCAGCGTTGGCTGCTATCAGCCGGGCTCTGCATGCTCACACACTCGACTACCCTAGAGCAACACCATTGAAATGCAGCCTCTGTGGAGCCGGCCGAGACCTTGTTTGGAATAACAATTTTCTTCATAAATTGCTTCAGCCTCATCCGAGGCCGACAAGGCAGAAAAATTTGCCCGCTTCTCCACTGAGCCAACCTCATCTTGTGAGGGAATGTATAAAACAGGAATCCTTGGGGGAGGTGTGGCAGAAAGCATCAAGGTTTTCTCCTCTGTTATAAGAGCCCACCCCCTTGACCATCCTGAGCCCACCCCCCCAACACGGCATGGGGAGGCACAGACAACATACCGTGTGTCCATACACAGCGAATAACCCCTTCCTTAATTTCACCTCCCCCCAAAAAGAATTAAAGCCACTTCCTTGTACCCCAACAAAACTCAGGGGCTCATATCTCAATTTGGCCCACCTCTAGTGTCTCTATAAGTGGCATCACTCCCAAGGGGGACTTCACTGTCAGCCTCAGCCTCCCCCCACAAAGGTGGTGGTGCGTGCTACCCTGGCTGCAGTACCAGTGACTCCCCCTGCAGTGGCAGCAACCCCACTAGGAAGGAAGTCTTAAGAGCAGGTGGGGACAGAACAAGCACCACACACACACACACACACACACGCCACCCCTGCCCAGGCTGAACGTCCTTCTTAATGAGGCCCTTTGTAGGGATGGGCGAACGCGGTTCGGAAGTTTGGAGTTCGGACCGAACTCGATTATTTCGGTCGACCGAACCGAACTTCCAGACCAAACTCGATTTTCGGCCCAAACCAAATTTCCGAACTCGGTTCTGTTCGCCCATCCCTATAAGATAATGTTCCATTTAGTTCAATGGGGTTTGAATTTACGAACTCTGTTCGAAAATTTGGAGTTTGGACTGAACTCGAATAGTTCCGTAGACCAAACCGAACTTCCAAACTGAACTCAATTTTCGAGCCAAACCAAATTTCCGAACTTAGTTCTGTTTGCCCATCTCTAGCCCTTTGTAAACAGCCTGATTGCCACTGGGACCCTTTTTAAATGGACAGGGGGGTAGTTCAGGCCGGTGTTTGGCGGGTGGAGCACCACTGTAGGGACAATCATGGGGGGAGGTTGCCAATGGGTGCACACCTATCTCCACTCCACACACCAGCACACAGCAGTTTTTTCAGCAGTTTCTCCATGCGTGGGTAATGGGTGGAGGTGGATGGAGATGGGAGGGTTGTGGGAGAGCGCACGCAACCCCACTCACCTGCCGTAGTGGTCACACAGGCAGCACTCACGCGTCCAGATGCTGCGGACCTGTGTGTGCATGTGGGAGTCCGTCTCATGTAATAAAGGGTCTTGGAAATGTCGAGTGGGTGGGGGCAGAGCGTTGGGCCCGTTCTGTCCCCTGCCCACTCTGAAAATTTCGTTTTCAGTGGAAATTCTATTGTTCCTGGCGAAAAGAAAAAGGGAAGAAACAGAATAGATGAAAGAAACAAATAGGAAAGGAACGAAAAAGCAAAACATGAAACCAAACTAAATACCCGAAAATGGAAAAGGGGGGGGGGGGGAAAGCTGGTGATCTATTGCTGTTTGAATGTTATTCAGATCAAGCATGTACTGTTCAAAATAAAAATATTTCTTTAAAAAAAAATCTGCAAGCACTTCCCCCCTACCCTTTTCAGCCCTCCTCCGAGCTGATGGTCACAAGTCCAGCTAGAGAGCGGAGCTGCTCTAGAGAGGAGGGTGCCAGGCTACGACTTTTGAACCCTCTGTTTGATTGCTCTTGCCCTGAAAAACATCTTGTGTGGAACCCGCTTTCCGTGCCTCTATTTTGGGAGGGCTGGTGTTTCTTGGAGGTTATGTGTTTTCATATTTTTATTATTGGCCTCTTTTACACAGACCGGGGGAGTGTCGACGCAACGGGTGTATGTGGGTGTGTGCCTATTTACATGGACACACACCCGCCTAAACCTACCGACACCCATTTCCCACCCACAGACCATTCTCCATTCTTTCAGAGGGCTCCATGGGTGTAGGTGAGTGTGGGTCGATGTGTGGCAGGTGTTGGTGGATGTGTGGTAGAAGCACATGCGCAAACACCTGCCGCCCATGGCATTTACACGGGTGCACACCCACTGAACACCCATCCCCCCACCTACTGGTGGCTGTTTACAGACTTCCCCCCCCCCCTTGCACACACACCCAAACACTGAGCGGCGGGGGAGGCCGTCCGTGTAAAAACAGCTATTGTGAACTGCCCAGAGCCTTTTGGGAAGGGAAACATGTAGATTTAAAGAAATAAAATAAAAATAAAATTAATAAATCTCTCATTGCACAGTCAATAGCATTCCACTGCTAGGGATTTCCTAAGACGTTGTTTCAGAGTGCAGGCAGTAACACACAGTGTGGAAATCTGAAGCCAGAAAGTGTGTGTGTGAGCGCACATGTAGGGGCGGCATAATGTCTCCAGTCCCAGGATAATAGCAGGAAACTCTCCTCCAGCTGTGGTGCTTGGGCTTTCCTCATTCAGACTCACCAGGTCCCCAGAGATGTCTGTGTTTTTAGATCGTCTCCTTCTCTTGCACGCTACAGTAACTCTTTATCTTCCCGACCGCACAGGGGCGATTTGGTTAGCGTGGAGGGAAAGCTTGGACTGAGGGCTGCTGCAATTCACCGGGCCTGGCATGATCTGGGACAGACTGGTGGCGACGAACAAGGGTATTGGGAAGACATGTCACGTTGAAGCCATGCCAATGGTTGCCCTTCAGAGCAGTAGCTGGCCAATGGAGGAGGTCTCTTCTTTGGATGCTGGTCGCTAACAGTGTGCGGAAGGCACCCACCCTACCATTTTCATTTTAGTTTTTGTTTTCATTTACAAAAAAAACCCCTTTGTTTTCAGGAAGTTTCGTAAAGAACCCGACTATTTCAGGGATGTTGGTTTTTTTGTGTTTTTTTTTAAATCAAAAATTAATTTAAAAAAATAAATAAATCACTGTGCATGTGCAAAATGGCCACCAGGCCACTGATGCTGCCAGCGCCATTTTGGAAGAGGGCATACATGTGCAGAATGGTCTGGCAGCCATTCAACCAGGACTGGTGAGGTTGCAGCTCGTCTGCATACGCTCCCAGCATCCTCGGCTGTCATCGCTCGAGGACCACCACGACTCTCCTGGGATTTGGCCTTCCTGCCGCCCCAAGCTCCACAGACCAGCGGGCCAAGGACTGGTGAGGTTGCAGCTCGTCTGCATACGCTCCCAGCATCCTCGGCTGTCATCGCTCGAGGACACCACGACTCTCCTGGGGCTTGGCCTTCCTGCCGCCCCAAGCTCCACCGACCAGCGGGCCGAAAAGCGCGCGCCTAAAGGCGCGCGCCTTACAGGTACTTTTCTCCATTTCTTTTCTACTGTACTTCCCCCTCCTATCTTACTCACTAACATGTCTGCCCTATTTTCTCGCCTTTTCTTTCCCTCCTCTCCTTCTCCTCTTCCTGTCCATCTTTTTCTTCCTCTACTTTTCTCCTCCCAGCTTCTTCCTCCCCCCAACCGATCACCACTCTCTAACCTCCCCCATACATCCTTTGCTCCCTTGGCTACTTTCTCTCATTGCTCCCCTTCCACTCCTGTCTCTAGCCTTCCTCGATGCTCCCCTTCTCCCAATCTTATCCCTATTCCTCCTGTCTCTAGCCTACCACGACGCTCCCCTTCTCCCAATCTTATCCCTATTCCTTGCCTCCCCCCTCATCAACTACCATTTTTCTGCTCCCTCTGGAACTGTCGCTCATCTATCAGTAAAGCTCCCTATATCCATGATCTTTTCCTCTCTCGCTCCCTCCAGCTCCTTGCCCTTACTGAAACTTGGATCACTCCCTCGGACTCTGTCACGCCTGCTACCCTCTCCTGTGGGGGTCTCTCCTTCTCTCACCAACCCCGCCCTGAAGGACGGGGTGGTGGGGTGGGCCTCCTTCTTGCTAAATCCTGTCAGTTCCAACCAATTTCTCCTCCCCCCTCTCTCTCCTTCCATACCTTTGAGGCTCACTCCGTGCGCCTCTACTCCCCCCTCCATCTACGTGTTGCTGTCATCTACCGTCCCCCTGGTCCTCTCTCTTCCTTTCTTTCTGACTTTGAGTCCTGGCTCACTTTCTTCCTCTCTGTTGATATCCCCACTCTCATCCTTGGTGACTTCAACATTCATGTTGATGACCCATCTCAGCCCTCAGTCTCTCGCTTCCTCTCCCTAGCCTCCTCCTTCAACCTCCACCTTTGGACCAACTCCCCCACCCATACTAATGGCCATTCTCTTGATCTTGTCCTCTCTAGAAACTGCTCTGTCGCTGATCTCTCCTTCGATCCTCATCCTATATCAGACCACTTCCTTGCCTCTTTCAACATTTCCCACTGTCCCCCCTCCTCTTCCCCTTCTCTACGCCCCTTCCGTGACCTTCAAGCTATTGATCCCCTGGACTTTGCCTCCTCTCTCTCTCCCCTTCTTCCTACAGTCTTCTCTTCCTCCTCCCCTGACTCCGCTGTCTCTGCTCTCAACGCCTCTCTCTCCTCCACACTTGACTCCCATGCCCCTCTCTCTTCCCGCCCTGCCTTCTCCCACAACCCCCGTCCTTGGCTCACCCCTAGTATCCGCCACCTCCGTTCTTGCACTCGTGCTGCTGAACGACTCTGGCGCAAATCCCATTCTCACGCTGACTTCCTTCACTTCAAATTCTGTCTCTCCACCCTTACTTCTGCTATCTCCCTTGCTAGACAACACTACTATGCCTCCCGCATTGAGTCCTGTTCTCGGGACCCTCGCCGCCTGTTCTCTACCTTTGACTCCCTCCTCAAGCCTCCCTGTCCTCCCCCTCCTTCTTCCCTTTCTGCTCAGGATCTTGCCTCCTTCTTCACCTCCAAGATAGACAAGATCCGCCTCGACATCGCTTCCCACTCCTCTCTTCCCACTCCCACCCCTCTCCCTCCTCCCCCTCCTTCTCTCATGTCCTCCTTCTCCCCTGCCTCCCTTAAGGAAATCTCCTCTCTGCTCTCCTCCTCCAACCCTTCCACTTGCCCCCTTGATCCCATTCCTTCCCGCCTCCTCACCTCCATTACTCCCACTGTCGCCCCTTCCTTCCTGCACATCATCAACCTCTCCCTCTCTACTGGCTCTTTCCCTTCTGCCTTCAAACATGCCACAGTCTCTCCTATTCTCAAAAAGTCCACTCTTGACCCCTCTGACCCTTCTAGCTATCGTCCTGTCTCACTCCTTCCTTTTGCTTCCAAGCTGCTTGAACGTGTTGTCTACTCCCGCTGCCTTGACTTCCTATCCTCCAACTCCTCCCTTGACCCCCTCCAATCTGGCTTCCGCCCCCTTCATTCTACTGAAACTGCTCTCGCTAAGATCACCAACGATCTTCTGGTGGCTAAATCTAAACGTCTCTATTCCATTCTTGTCCTCCTTGATCTCTCTGCTGCCTTCGATACTGTTGACCACTCACTCTTGCTGGATTCCCTTCACTCCCTTGGCTTTTGTGGCTCTGTCCATAACTGGTTCTCCTCCTACCTCTCTGACCGCTCCTTTAATGTGTCTCTCTCCAACTCCACCTCCTCCTCCTTCCCCCTCTCAGTTGGTGTTCCTCAAGGCTCTGTTCTTGGCCCTCTCCTCTTCTCGATCTATACCTCATCCTTAGGCAAACTCATTGCCTCCCATGGCTTCCAATACCACCTCTATGCTGATGACACTCAACTCTATCTCTCTACTCCCTCTCTCTCTCCCTCTGTTCAAGCTCGTCTCATCAACTGTCTCTCTGACATCTCTACCTGGATGTCTCAACGTCAACTCAAACTCAACATGGCTAAAACTGAACTCCTTATCTTCCCCCCTCATCCTTCCTCTCCTTCCTCACTGTCAATAACTATTGATGGAGTCACCATCCTGCCTGTCCCCCAAGCCCGTAGCCTAGGCTTCATCTTTGACTCAGCCCTTTCTTTTAAACCCTACATTGACTCTGTTGCTAAATCCTGTCGCTTCTCCCTCCATAACATTGCTAAGATTCGCCCTTTTCTCTCTGTCTCGTCTGCCAAAACTCTTGTTCATGCTCTGGTCATCTCTCGCCTCGATTACTGTAACCTCCTTCTCACTGGCCTTCCCCGGTCTCACCTTTCTCCCCTCATCTCTGTCCAAAACTCTGCTGCCAGGGTCATCTACCTCGCCAGTCGCTTCGACCATGTGCAGCCCCTCCTCTCTTCGCTTCACTGGCTTCCCCTTCCTGAACGAATCCTGCACAAGCTCCTAGTCTTCACCTATAAAGCTCTTCACAACCTTGCTCCCCCCTACCTCTCTGCACTTATCGCCCTCCATACTCCAGCCCGTGCACTTCGCTCCTCCTCTGTCCCTTCTCTCACCCTTCCACGCCTTCCCTGCTCCCCTAAGCGCCTTCGTCCCTTCTCACTTGCTGCCCCCCATGCCTGGAACTCCCTCCCTGTCCACATCCGCCTTGCCCCCTCCCTTCATACCTTCAAATCTCTCCTTAAAACTCACCTCTTTCGCTCTGCTCTGTCTGACTCTTTATCCTGCTGAGCCACTATTCCTATACCTACGATCAGTTTACCCTTATCCTTGCAACATGGACCTGCCTGCTGTCATTCTCATCGTAACCAAGCCAAGTACATGCACTTGAGACCTCGCATCTTCATGAATGTTAGACCCCTTGTCTCTCCCTCTGTTCCGCTTCCCAAGTCTCTCCCCCAGCTCCTGTCTCTCAGATTGTAAGTCTATTTTATTACTTTGTAAAGTGCCAGGTACACTGCTGGTGCTATATAAATGTTTGTTAATAATAATAATAATAAATTTTGGGCATACACAGTGATCGTAAAAAAAGTTTTCATGATTTTTATTAAAGTAAACAAAAAAAGAGAAAGAAATGGACGAAAGCAAATGACGATCATTTGATTATTCATCTGTTTCTGTTTATCACAAAAACAAATGGGGCTCCATTCATTTTTGTAACTTACAGACAATGTTACAGATGCACCCCCATACTGGTCCCTCCCACCCCCACCCAATTACTACTTGGAGGATAACATGGACTAGGAAATCTATGGTTGAATAAACTCCATACTTTTGACTGTTCAAGCAATAGCTATTCTAACAATAAAATAAATAGGAAATAATTAACCTTTTTAACTGGCAGATTTATCTAATTAGTTCAAATGGAATTGGCAATAGAGGCTGAACTACCCTCTTACCAGCAAAGGGTTATTTAAGAGGACAAACTGGGTGGTTATTCGGGTTGACTTAGGAAGAAGCGGAAAATTTCCATTGTCCAAGCGGTCACTGTTTTATGACTAATCAGAGGACGACTACAGTCTTAAGGGATTTCGGTGTATCATCTTTTACTGGCACTGAATGGCCTTAACAACAACACAACAGCCAGCCAAACATCTCCAGGGCCAGAGGATTAATGTCTGCCATGCTCGTAGCTGCGGTTTTATGTTACCTTTGTTGCATTTAGCAGAACAGGAAGGCTGAGTCTTCGGAGCAGAGGTTACATTTATGTATTCTGAGCAGGCAAGGTTTTGATAAAAATGAAACCCATCCTGTGGCTTTTCACATTTCAAGAGCACAGATAAATTATGTAAGCAGGAGAAGGAGGAATTCCACTTCATGGAGTAGACAGGTCATCAAAATCAGGTCACGGACATCAGCTCCCCAAACTGTGATGATACATACTTGATATTCAAGCCGGCTGATCTTGTCGAAATAATTGAAATGTATGGTTCAGCTGCAAATCCCTGGGGAAATTTCTTCCTCCTGAATACGTAAGGGGATTCAATACCTCTAGCAGAAGGACTGAATTGTGCACAGACTTCAGCATACAGCAGGAAGTGAATTTTTTTAAAACACCAGAATCCCATTATCAGAAGAGATACTTTCAGAGAGAGAGACACGGTCAGATTTTCAACCAAGCTTTGCACCAAAATAAGGGTCGGTTTTTCAAACGCACCGAACCCCAAACAGCTTCCATTGGGTCACATCAATGGAAAATCTGGGCCAGAGTGTCAGAAGAGCTCAGCTGCTTATTTCAACATTTAACCCTAATTAAATTTCACTGTTATCCACTGAGCCACACTCTGTTTCTCAGAGAGAAGGCAATGGGATTAGATCTGAAATGGGTAGCTCATTTGTTACCCATGGGTAATACCCACATTTCGTACATCTCTGGCCCGGACCTGGCCTCCCTCATCCATGCCTTTGTCACCTCGAGGCTCGACTACTGCAACGCGCTCTACGTGGGGCTTCCCTTGTTCTTGGCCTGGAGGCTGCAGCTAGTGCAGAATGCGGCGGCCCGTCTTCTTATGGGGACGGGTCGCCGGGAGCACATTACACCGGTGCTCCGAACTCTGCACTGGCTGCTGATAGTGTGCCGGGCCAAGTTCAAGGTCCTAGTGATGATCTATAAAGCCCTATACGGTCTTGGCCCCTCATACCTTAGGGACCGCCTCGCCCTTCGCGCCCCGGAGCGGCTCCTGCGGTCTGCCGGGGGTGCCCTCCTGGAGGTCCCCCGTGTTAAGCGGGGGGCCACGATGGAGCGAGCATTCTCGGTGGTAGGGCCGCGGCTGTGGAACTCCCTTCCGGAGGAAGCTCGCCTGGCCCCAAGCCTTTTGACATTTCGGCGGAACTGTAAGACCTGGCTGTTTGCCCAGGCCTTTGGGAGGGAGGGTCGGGAGGGAGGTTTTTAATCCCCTACCCATTTGTTTTTGTCTAGCCCTGTTTTAATATTTATATTTAATATTTGATTGTTTTTATTTGAATTTTAGTGTATTTTATTGTTTTGATTGTTTTTATGGTTTGGAGCCGCCCCGGGCTGCGTTGCAGGAGGGGCGGGATATAAATTTGTATAAATAAATAAATAAATAAATAAAATAAATTTCCAGGTACTGTTTTGGGTAGCTGGAGGGCTAGCCATTCACCGATCAGGTACCTGGATGCCTGGAAAAATTGATAGTTTCCAGTACTGATTTTTCGATTCAGAAAACCAAAATATTATGACTGGAAGTTGACATTCTGGATCATCGGGTACTGACTGGTATCTGATATTTTCGAGTCAATTCAGGTACCAGAAATTTGGCAGGAAACCCCATTTTTGTCAGTAATTGTTTCAGCTCTACATGGGATTAAAGTGAAGATAGAAAATAGATATAGGCTAAACATCAAGAAGAATCTTCTAAGCATAAATATGGCCAATGGAACAAATTACCAAGTTGACTTGGAGTACCCATTGAAAATCTTAAACAACAGGTTAAGCCAGAGGTGGGAAGCTATTCCCTCCCACTGGCCACTTTGAAAATAAGTACAAGCCCCACAAGCCAAACAGGAGTCAGGGGCAGGGCTGCTTAAGGGTTTCTCAGGATGAGTGGAAGGAGAGGAAGGGTCCAGACCATGGGTCTGTGTCATGGATCGATCCTCTATCTTTGGCTGAATTTCCTTATCTTTGCTCCCTTCTATGGCTGCAACTGGGCACCCAAAGATTCAGGCACCACTGACAAATTAAGGGTGACTGAATCGACTTGGCCCCATTTAGGCACCATCGATACCCAAACAGGACCCGATGGACTGCTAAGATGCACCGACTGGCTTTTGAAAGTGACAGGCCGCCTGTCACTTTCAAGAGAGTCTTAGTTTCAAAGATTGCTCATCCCCCAGCCTCTCTCACCTGAGAGGCACCCTAGGGCAGGAGGCACCATCTGGATTTTGAAAGTGACAGATGCCACAGCTGAGGGTTCCGCAGTGGTCCCAACCGGGGCCTGTCACTTTTGAAGGCTGCTTCCCTTCCCCCCACAGCACCTATCCTCTGAGAGGGACCGGGAAAGTGACAGGCACCACAGCTGGGGGCTCCGCAGTGGTCCCAACTGGGGTCTCTTACTTCCAAAGGCCGCTTCCCTCCCCCACAGCACCTATCGACCTTTGAAAGTGACAGGTGCTGTGGCTGGGGGGGGGGGTTCCTCAGTGGTTGCAACTGGGGCCTGTCACTTTCAAAGACTGCTTCCCGCTCCCCTCCCCACAGTGCCTGTCAACCAGCCTTTGAAAGTGACAAGCCCCAGCAAGACTGCTGCAGAGCTGGGCTCCACAGCACTCTCATCCGGGGCTTGTCAGTTTCAAAACCAACTTAATGGCCATGGGGCCTATCAGAGGGCTGTGTGTGGGAAGCCCCAGCCCACTTTTGAAATGGACAAGTCCCAGCTAGGGCACTGCGAGACCAGGCTCTGCAGAGTTCCTGGCTGGGGCTTGGTGGTTTCTCTGCCTAATGCTTGCCTTTTTTCAGGCAACAGGCATTCAGTTGGTCCTCAGATAGACCATCAGGTGTCCAATGGGTGCCTGAAAATTAGGGCTGAAATGAATAGTAAACATTTTATTTGCGAGTATTTCTGAGTTTCCGAGGACTGGCTCTGAGTGTTTGGCCAGTCCTTGGAAACTCAGACGAATAATCGGTACTTGGTAAAATACTCGGTAAAATAATAAAACCGAGTATTGAGTATTTTTTGAATACTGAGTATCAGATCACCTCATATAGGGGCAGGAAAATCCCCGTATGTTGGTCTGAATACTGGACTGAGTACCGGCGAATACCAAGTACCAGGCCAATTGCTCAGTTACTCAGTAAAAGTGAGTCAAATACCGAGATGCTCGGTAAAAACAGAGTAATTCTGAATACCGAGTTCCAGCACTACTGAAATTGTGGGCATTACCTGCGAGTATGAATTTTAGTACCCGTTGCAGCTCTACTCCCTTCCCCTTAGCTCACCCTTTCAGTGCCTGCGATTAGAGACTGTGTCCAAAGGCCAGATCCAGGAATTGGAATGGGGCCAATTAAAATACCGTTGCAGGATGAATTTGGACCAGGGGCCATGTCCTGAAGACCCCCCTACTCCCCACCTTTCTCCCTCAGGTTAAACAAATATCTGCCAGGAACGGTAAAGTAGAACTGGTCCTTCTTAAGGACATAGGAATGGAAGAGATTATCTTTGAGATCCCTTGCAGTCAGCAAATTCTAAGTTTCTGTAGCAGAGGTATGTTTGTACATGGGGATTTTAAAGAGGTTACGGTGACACCCTTGCTAATTTTAGGAAGGCTTGGGTCACACTGCAGAAATTTCAGTCCTACCCACTGAGCCTAGGAAGCGAGGGTCCCATACAGGACTGGAGGGCTTTAGATTAGACCGGTCACATAGAAGAGAATTGCTGCAATGATTTGGGTAATAGTGTTTCAATGCTTTGATGGATTTGAACACAATCCTCTGGTGGAAAGCACATGCTTCCGCTGTTAGCACAGGCACAACTCCCTCTGAAGTGAATGGGGCTCATTACCATGCTGTGTCATCCTGCATGCTAGCCCGTCAACGGGCTCACCAGGTGAAATACTCTCAGTTCCCCCTAGCTTATCTTTTGGTTAAGTGCTTTTTGCAAGTGGCTGATTGTGTGGCTTACCCCAGCACACATGGCTCAAATCCTGGAGTCTCAAGTGAATCATTACGTCGTTGCAGAAAATTGAATTTCAACCTACTGGCAGGAACACAAGACTGCAATTAACCTCATTTGCTGAAACGTCCAGCGGTGCAGACAAAAAAATGCAAACAAGCCCACACTTGCTCATGTCAACACTTCAGGATGCTGGGTCATTAGAGGGGCACAACGCCATTTTTGTTCCCCTTGAGGACCTCGTATGGCTTTGGGATCGAAGCGATGGCATTAAAAAGTGGTGAAATATGAAACAGATTAATCTTTTTAGCACAAACTGAACCAAGGGACGGTTGAGGTGTCTTGGGAGGGAGGCAGAAATACATGAACACTCTTCAGGTAATGTTTGCTTTTCATGGATCATAAGATAAGAAGTGCCATTACTGGGTCAGACCAATAATCCGACCAGCATCCCGACTCCAACAACGGCCAACCTTGGTTACCTTGGGGAAGAACGCAGCAGATTACAGCGGGATCTTCTGTTTCCTGCTCATGACGATAAAGGGTCTCTTTTCCCAGACTAACCCAACTGGTCGCCCTTTATGGATCTGGCCTCCAAAAATGTATCCAATCCCTTTTAGAAGCCAGTTACGCTACTGCCTGTTGCAGCATCCTCTGGCAAGAAATTCCACCGATTTATTGTCCGCTGGGCAGAAAAGTACTTCCCTGTATTTGTATTAAATCTGCTGCCTGTTAATTTCATGGAGTGACCCTGCATTCTACTATTTTTAGAAAAGGTAAATAGCAGCTCCCTGTTTACTTATTCCACACTATTTGTGGTTTTGTAAACTTCTGTCATGTCCCTTCTCAGTCATCTCTTCTCCAAAGTGTAACTTTCCTCAAACAAAAACTTCTCGAAGCCTTGGATCATTTTTGCTGCCCTTCCTTGCACTTTTTCCAATTCAGCCATGTCTTCTTTGAGATGGGCGACCAGCATGGGACACAACATGTCAGGTGTGGTCACACCATAGTTTTGGCATTATGGTATTTTTGGTTTCGTTTCCAAAACAATTTGGAAAGAATAAGGCCCTTTTCACACAGACGCTCTAACACTGATAAATGGGTGTTACATTTTATTATCCATGTTGAAGGGCTGCAGATGTGCTCTATGGGTGCCCTGAAACATGTATAATAAAATGTAACACCCATTTTATCAGTGTTAGCGTGTCTGTGTGAAAAGGACCCTATTCTTTCCAAATTTTTCCTAACATACAGTTACCGTTTTTGCCAGCTATTGTGCACTCAGCCAATGTGATGCCAAGGATCTGTCCACAGTAGGGCTGATCCCAAGACCTGCAGATTGGTGCGGTGCCCAAACTGCACGGTAGCATGTACGCACGCACATGTCCATGTTGGTGCACGTGAGGTTCGGGATGGTGTATTCATGTATTCATTAATGACCTGGAAAAGGGTGTTAAGAGTGAGGTGATCAAATTTGCAGATGACACCAAGTTATTCAAGGTAGTTAAAACACGAGCAGACTGTGAGGAACTGCAACGGGATCTTACGACACTAGGTGCCTGGGCATCTATATAGCAGATGAGATTTAATGTGGACAAGTGCAAAGTGATGCACGTAGGGAAAAATAGTCCAAATTATGCGTACACAATGCTGGGTACTAAGCTAGGAGTTGCTGCTCAGGAAAAGGATCTGGGGGTGGTTGTGGACAATACAATGAAATCCACAGCACAGTGCGCAGCAACAGTCAAAAAAGCAAACAGAATGTTAGGAATTATTCGGAAGGGGATAGAGAATAAAACTGAGGAGGTCATAATGCTTCTATACAAATCAATGGTGCGACCGCACCTCAAATATTGTGTGCAGTTCCGGTCACCCCATCTCAAAAAAGACATAGCTGAACTAGAAAAGGTACAGAGAAGGGCAACAAAAATGATCAAGGGCATGGAAGGGCTCCCGTATGAGGAGAGGCTTGGTAGGTTGGGGCTCTTCAGTTTGGAGAAGAGACGACTGAGAGGAGATATGATAGAGGTCTATAAAATCATGAGTGGTGTGGAACTAATAAACAAGGAGCAGTTATTTACCCTCTCAGCTAGTACTAGAACTAGGGGACACTCCATGAAACTCATGGGTGGCAAGTTTAAAACAAATAAAAGAAAATATTTTTTCACTCAGCGTATAATTGGGTTGTGGAATCTACTGCCAGAGGCTGTGGTAAGGGCCAGTACTATAGCTGAGTTTAAAAGAGGTTTGGACAAGTTTCTGGAAGATAGGTCCATTAGCAGCTATTAGCCAGACAGGATCAGGGAACATGATGGGAGCTGGGGGAAAACAACAGGAAATGGATCCCCCATTGTGACCTGTTGGGTGCTTCTCCCAAGCCACCGTGATTGGCCACTGTCGGAGACAGGATGCTGGGCTTGATGGACCATTGGTCTGACCCAGTATGGCACTTCTTATGTTCTTACGTGCCCAGTGATTCCAAGGTCTTTCCCTCTTTCCTGAGTAGTGACACCTAAGTTACAACCCCAGCATAGTGTGTGTATGGTTAGGGTTATTTTGTTCCTACGTGCATCACTTTGCAATTATCACACTGGACAACAAAATGACAGATGAAATTCATTCTCCTAGGTGTGCTAGATCCATTTGCAACTCTTCACAGTCCACCTTAGCCTTAACTTATTCTGGCGTGGCTCCAAGTCAGTGCTGACAAGGGGAGGGAGAAGGGAAAACACGTGTACTGCAGTTCCAAACTTTGGGGAAAGGGGGGCTCACCCAAATTAACAAGAACATGTGTTTAATTTACATGATAAGTAGGTGAGGAGATTAAAAACTGTGATGAATGTCTTTGTAAATAAGGTACTGCGACCTCCAGGAATTGGTTTCAAAATTTGTAAATGTAGCTAGGAATACAAGCAAAGAGACTATGAATATAAGAGAGAGAGAAATTTAGGGAGGGGAGTGGTTGGGACCTTTGACTAACATGATGCACCAGGGTCCCCAATGTCTCTCAATGGTCCTACCCAATATCACTGAGGAAATCACTCACTGCAGCACACCAAGGAATTAAACCGGGGACTGGGGAAATGTTTCCCTCCCAGGACCCACTCTGAAAATGAGTACAAGTTCTGAGGGCCATATAGAAGTTGGAGGTATGGATACTTAAGGAGTACGTTCAAGAATAGCAGGGTCTAGATCATGGATCTGTCCCGTATCTTTCTGTGCATGTCCTCTGCTTCCCTTCTTTAATCTCACTCTTCCAGTGCTTGGGGGTAGGGACTAGATCCAGGGCCCAACCCAGGAACTGGTAAAAGGCCAAATAAAAGTTAGCTGTGGGCCACATTTTCCCCATGGGCTTGAGGTTCCCCACCGATAAATTAAACCTATGTCAGAGGGGGGCTTGGGGGTAAGGCTGAAACGAGATCTCGTTTAGCTCAAAAATCCCATCGAGCACTAGGCTCTAAATGAAATTTTTGAGATCGAGAATAAGTTGAGAACCAGGTGCTCATGACATTATTCTCACGAGATTCTAAAAAAAAAAAAATTTAAATGCTCTGCCCATGAGGCAAAATGTCCCCACCATGAAGCTGCATTGGTACCATTTAGGAAAAGGGCAGCTGGTTCTACAATTGTGCAGACCAGCTGCCCTTATACAAAATGGCGCTGAATCAGCCTGTAGCATCTTAGAAAAGGACCATTCATGGGCAGAACGGCACCCAGAGGTCATTTGAGCAGGTGCAGAGCATTTTTAATTTGTTTTTAGAATCTCGTGAGAAGTTCTCAAGCATTCTCTGATGGTTCTCCATTCTTGCATGCAGCCCTACCCTGGGCTAGCACACTAACCACTGGTCCCTATTTCCTCTAGCCTCAGGTTGAGTGGTCATTGCCATTATGTGCTTCATGCTCTGTGCTAGAAAGCTGTGGGGCATAATATCTCTGAAGCTCTTCAGCAACGGAAAGAGGAAGTGGGGTAGTTTTGAGGCTACACACCCTTCCTCCCAAACCTTTGGGCTTGTGAATAGTTTTGCGGGAAGGAGTGTCT
Organism: Sphenodon punctatus; assembly: GCA_003113815.1. NCBI lineage: Eukaryota > Metazoa > Chordata > Lepidosauria > Sphenodontia > Sphenodontidae > Sphenodon > Sphenodon punctatus. The sequence goes on along the minus strand of QEPC01009477.1, from coordinate 7,740,641 downwards.
GCAGCTGTGGGGGAAGGGAGGAGAAAAGAGACTGCTTCTTGTGTTCTGCTGGAGCTTATTGACTGTTTCTCCCCTTGCAGGTAGTACTGATACAAGGGCTGGGACACCCTTTGGGCGTCAGCCCTTGGGCGCCAGCCGAAGGGTGACACCAAAGGGTGTTGCCCGTTGGTGGACCCGTTCATGGGGACGTGAGTGGGCGTGGGCGCCCCCCCCTTTGAAGATATCTGCAGGGAAGGAGGACTCGTAGCGGGGAGCTGAAGCTCCAAAACCATCAGACTTACCTGACACCTGTTGCAGCAATCAGCACGAGGGACCAGAGTGGGATAGGGCAGATTGGTGTTACCCCTTCCCCACCCCCTCCAGACCAGTGCTCCCTTCAGCCTGATTGCCAGCAGCAGCGAACCTGCTGAGGGGCGGGGCTCCAGCCTCCCGTTTGGGAACCCCTCATACTGAAAGCCCTCCATTACCTCTGCGGGGGTCAGTCAACTGATGCTGATCCAGCAGCACTTCCATGGCCATGTATGGTTAAGAGGTGGAGCGCTGGGCAGCGGCAGCAACGCGGGGATCCTTACCTGAACGCCGAAGGCAGCTGTGTTGGAGGCGAGCTGGGGGTGGAGCCAGGACCTGCGGGGAGAAAAGGCAGCGCTGAGCCTGCGGCAGCGCCGTGGGCACTCACCAAAGGGTCGCGCACACAAGGGTGCGCACCCTTTGAGTGCCCTTCGAGGGACTGGAAGGGACCGTCGTCGACTTGGACCCCTGTTGGACTTTTGTGGCATCAGGGTAAACTGATATTGATATTGACATTATTTACTATAGTAAGGTACTGGGACATTATTTTGTTGGGGACTATGGAAAAGAAGAGGGGTAGAGATATGTTTTCTCCAGATTCTGAGGAGTATGTTCCAGCAAAGTACACTAAGAATTGTGATCAGGATATGGAAAGGGGGGTATTAATAACTAAGAATCGATTTGCTTGTTTGGCTGGATTAGATGAACGCAAAGAGATGCCAACGATCCTTAACTCTTCACAAGAATATAAATATGCCCCAGACCTTGGGAAAGGATTAATACGAGATAGTCCAATGAGGAATTATTTAAGATATCAAACAGGCCTTATTGCAAAAACTGTAGATGCATTGTTTATAGGATTTACAGAACTC
>QEPC01009477.1:7719761-7735590 GCA_003113815.1 Sphenodon punctatus | reverse complement strand
AACACGAACCACGATCTGTTCGTCCATTCCTACTTTCAGCCTCTGGGTTGGTTCAACCATTCCCAGGGCAGCTAGTCCTAACTCAGGCCCTGGAAGCTGAGGTCCTGCACTTCTTCAATGACTATGCCCTCCAGGTTCGTGCAACCTTATTTTAAAGGGCCTGGACTGACTCAGGCACACAAACCTAATCCTGCTACATCACTGGTGAGGCCAATAGGAGTTTCCTACTAGCACATAGCTGTTGAATGGCTTTACACATGCACCATTGCACTTCCAGTCTGTGATCATCCAAGAGATCATAGACATGGGTTTTGGTGAAGGTACATTGCTGTTCCAAGGCATGCCTGGGGCTGCAGACGGACATACGATTGCTGTTTTCACATTATGAAAATAATAAAAGAAACAGTTGGGGATAGGGAGGAGGGGGAATCGACATGGAAATCCTTAACAGCTAAACCAATGATGTTTCTTGTAAACACTTTATGAAAGTTGGGGGCTAGGCAGGGAAAGGGTAAGAATTAGGGGTCAATCACAGTATAAAGGAGTGCTTTCTTCAGAGAATGAAAGGGGTAACATCAATGACAGCTTTAGATTAATTCCAGGACTTCCTGAAACCCCAATCTCAAAAAACATGGCCCACACATACCCAAGCGACATTACAATTCACACCATTTCCATTTGCATCAACAGGCCTGTTGCATCAAGGGTTACTGCACAGATAAGAACTGGTAGGAGGACAATGTTGGGTAGCTGGTCCACCATGCAACTTCAGTAATGTTTTTACTACCAGCTATGTGATCCTGAATGATGATCTCATCAAATTCATCATGTGAGGTCTTTGCAAGACATTTATTATGTCTGGCCACACCCATTGCTTGCCATTCTGAAAGGCAAATATCAATGTGCAACCTGGTGGAGGGGGGTGTCAGTGATGCAAATGTGCAGGGGTGAGAGGTTGGGGGCAAAGAGGGGCAACAGGGACAGGAAGTTCCCCTCTTTGCCCCCCCGGGTGGTCTGGGTTTCCTGTCCTGAGCGGGAGCCTTGTTGTAGCTTTGACAGTGACAAAGCAAGGTTAAAACGCTAGGACTATCTCGCTACTCCTCCAATACAAAGCCACACTTCTTCAGCTAATGGCTCCACTGGGGAGTGGGGCAGGAATGGTCAGGTGGCTGCCTCCTGACTCAGACACTTTTCCATGGAGGGGAACGAGGAAGAAAATTCAACCCACTGTGATTTTAGCTCTACTCTTCCTCCCTCCTGCCCCCAGTGAACTCGGCAAACATGAAGCAGATGAACAATCAACATCTCGACAGTCCAGTCCTCCAGGCGGATAGCACTGAATCTTCTCAGAACGTGCATGCACCATTAGGACTCCTTCATCATTAACCACAGTTTAACTGGTAGCAGGTAAAAAAAAACCAGCAACGTTCAGACTAAGAGTTCATGTAGGTCCTGAAAGATTTATTTGGGGAGCTCATAGATTTAGTTAAGATTTTCATCATCATTTCTGCAATCAGACGCACTGGTCGTTTCCTCCGGGACATCTGTTCATGATCCGCTTAACAGGCAAAGAGGTTTGCAACCTCTGACTGGGAATGAGCAAGAGGAAATGGACTGAGCCCTACATGCCCTGTATGTATGCTCTTCCCCTGGAGCACGGAGTGAAGGCCACTGTCAGACAGAATAATGGACTGGATGGACCATTGGTCTGACCCACTATGGCAGTTCTTAATTAATAGCTCTTGGGGTATTTTCCGACCTCAGGTGCAGATCTCTTGTAATAATTCACAAGATAGTGGCTCTCCAACTTGGGACAAGGTACACAATATCCAAAGGAAAGTTGGTTACTATTAACCATTTATTAATAATTAATTTATTAATAAATAATAATAATAATAATTTATTTTTATTATTATTATTATTATTATTATTATTATGCTGTGTGAAATTTCAGGTAGAAATCTACCGCATGGTAAAACACATTGGGGTAGATTTCTACCCGAACCTGGGATAGAAATCTACTCCAGGAGCCAAGATTTGTAATTTACCCGAATTCATTTTCCCATGGGGTAGATTTCTACCCCAGGCTGGGATAGGAATGTACCCCAAGGAGGACAGATTTGGGTGGATAGATTTAACAGTTTATGCACCAAAGGACTGGGGTAAAGAATTTACCCCATGAACCATGCAATGTTTGTGTTTTTCAAGGGTTGAGTAGTTAATGGAGGAACACAACCTCCAGGATGAGAACATCCTGCTATGGGACTTAAGGGTAAAGGAATATTGGATATCATCAGTAGGATGAATAAGTTGTTTGAAAAAGGATTTCTTTATCTTAGGTCGGGGGTGGGGAATTCTGGTCCATGGGCCAAATCCATTCTGCAGCTTGTTTTGAATTGGCTCAATCCAGTTCGTGGATCTAGTTCCTCCACGTAAAGCACCAAAGGAGTGAGATCACAGGAAGGAGGTGGAGAGGACGGCATGCACTCAAAGATAGCCAGTGTGGATCATGGGCTGGACTTGGACCTGGGAGACTAGTATTCAAATCTCACCCTAGTCAATTAACTCACTGGGCGGCCTTTGGCAATTCACAACCTCTCAGCCTCCGTTCCCCATCTGTAAAATGGGAACGTGTGTGTCTCTGCCTTTCCCTGTGTGTTTCCCCTCATCCTTGCCCATTGGGCAGGGACCTGTCTCTGAAACTCTGTGACTGTAAAGCAGGGTTGGGGAACCTCAGGCCCGGGGGCCAAATGCGGACCTCGGCAAGTTTTTATATGGTCCCTTTCCAGTGCCTGGATCTGGCCCCTGAATCCATTCTCTACACCCAAGCACTGAAAAGCTGAGCTCAGAATAAGGGGTCAGAGAGGCGGGCATGTGCACAAGGGTAGGGGACAGATCCACAGCACAGATCCATGATCTGGACCCTCCTTTTCTTGAACACACCCATTAAGCACCAAGGCCCTCCAACCTCTATGTGGCCCTCGGAGCTCGTACTAATTTTCAATGTAGCCCCCGGGACAGAAAAGGTTCCCCACCCCTGCTGTAAAGCGCTGCATATGCCCAGTAGCGCTATAGAAATAATAAGCAGTAGTTGTCGTCTAGGGCATGCTTCCCTATAATAGTAGGGATGGGCGAACGCGGTTCGGAAGTTCGGACCGAACTCGCTTGTTTGGTTGACCGAACTGAACTTCCGAACCGAACTCGAATTTCAAACCGAACCGAACTGAATTGAATTTCCGAACTCCTTTCTGTTCACCCATCCCTAGTGGCAACACACACCAAAACACACCTGGTTTTGAATGGCCGAACTTGGTTCGGAAGTTAGGAATTCGACCGAACTCGGTCTGTTCGGTTGACCGAACTGAACTTCCTAAACGAACTCAAATTTCAAACCGAACTGAACTGAACCAAATTTCCTGAACTCGAATTTTAAACTGAACCGAACCGAATTTCTGAACTCCGTTCTGTTCGCCCATCCCTATATAATAGTAGGGGTGTCTATGGCATAAACCTATGATCTGAACTCTCCCCTCCAATCCCCACCCTGAGCATACCATTACTTCTCTCCAGACTGCAGACCTTGTTCAAAGTGGCCTACCAAAGGGAAAAGGTTCCTCGCTCTGTCAGAGCAGATTCCAGAGTGCCTATCAACACAGTAGCTAGAAATCGGGTCATCTGCTCAGAATCGGGGAGCTAGAGAGGATGGTCATCTGCATGCTCTATGAGTCTAAGACAGAAGCAATTACTCGAACATGACTACAGTGCAGATACAGCTTGGGACCAGTGCAAGCTAACTATACACAATTATAATAACTGGTGGTGTAACATCTGTACTAGCCCCAATACACATGGTGGATAGAGCTGAAACAAGTATCCGCAAAACAGATATACTCATCAAATTTCTATACCCGAACTGACTCGGAAATACTGGATAACAACCATTGCTTTATTTCAGCCTGTTTTAGGTATCAGATGTCCTGGAATGTTGACTTCTGGTCCCATTTTTTTTGTTGGTTGGTTTTCTGTCCTAATTTACTGATTGGTAACCAGAAAATCAAAAAAATCAATACCAAAAATTACAGTTTTGGGGGAGGTATTTAGGTACTGAATCAGTTATCAGGTAGCCCACTGAGTACCTGAGATGGTACTAAAAATGTGGAAATAACCCACAGGTGGCAAATGAACTACCCGTTTCAGCTCTAACAGGGACCTGTGTTAACTGTGTCCTCCCCTCCCACTCTGCCCATTAGTATCAATTGGGAAAATATAGTGAATATGAGTCACGGATTATGGCCAATACAATGAAAATGCTTCTTTGTATCAATGAATTGCTTGTCATTGAGGAAAATTTGCGGCTTAGGGCTACCCCAGCACGTAACAAGATATTATCAAAAACTGTTAGAAGGCAGCAGCGATAGAACAGAACAAGAAGGTTGACTAGTCCAGCTTCTATTGATGAAGGATTGTTCTTTATGGTTCAGTTGCTAACATTTTAGCATGTAGGGTTTAATATATTTCAAGCAATGTAGGTTCCATGGCTTCTCCAGCAGATTATTCCATCCAAAGTCATGGAGTTGGGTACAGTACTGCAATGAACTGTTCCAAAGGTGTATGTTACATGGGTGAAAAATACGACTTGTAAATACTATGCAACCTTCTTCATCTCCTAATAGATAACCTGACATAGCTCGGATCGTCCGGATTCATGTGACTCTGTCTTGCCTAATAATTGGAGACCCACAAGAATAGAAGGCAAATAAAAACATGCATTATCCACTTCTCCAGAGTATATATTTTAAGTCGTGTTTGACACTATGTTTAGCAGGCATCTAAGCTCTTGTGGAGTTGAAGAAGATCAAACAATGGAATTGCATTTTTTTTCTTCACCTTGTTTTGAAATACGTGATGACTTTGAGTCAAGAGAAATAGTGGTCCAATAGGAAATCAACTGCCATGAACAAAAAAGGACACTCGGTAGGTCTTGGGGTGGATTTCTACCCCAAGAAGATTTTTGTCTGGGGAATAAAAATGTGCTCTACTCTAATAGCCAGTTTGGTTTCAGTTTTTTGGTTGTAGCCTGAGGGGGGGTTTGAAAGGTATTAGTTTCATTTTTTTGGCCAGTCTGTGATGACAATGAATTTCCTTCAGGCTGGCTGAATAAATGAAACCAAACAGACTGGGTGAAGAAATGAAAAATCTTTCAAGGCCATTTTTTTCTGGCTGTTTGAAGTGGGCGTCTTATATTTATTTATTTATTTATTTATTTATTTATTTATTTATATATTTATTTATTTATTTTATTGCATTCCATTTATATGCTGCCCCCTATGCCCACAGCATCTCGGGGCGGCTTCCAACATAAGATAAACCATTTATCATACTATAAAAAATAAAAAATATAAAAATCTACACAAATATTGTTAAAACAGTTTTAAAAATACCCCCACCCAAAAATTTAGCCCACCCTCCCCTCCCCGCCTCTGAAGACTTGGGAGAACAGCCATGTCTTGCAGGCCCGACGGAAGGCCAGCAGACTCGGGGCCAGTCGTGCTTCCTCTGGGAGGGAGTTCCACAACCGGGGCCCAGCCACTGAGAACACCCTCTCCATTGTAGCCCCCCGCTTTATGCGGGGGACCTCCAAGAAGGTGCCCCCAGTGGATCAGAGAGTCCGTCCTGAGTCACAGAGGGTGAGGCAGTCCCTGAGGTATCCAGGTCCAAGACCGTACAGAGTCTTATAGATCAAAGTCAACACCTTGAACCTGGCTCGGCATGTTACAGGCAGCCAGTACAGTGCACGGAGCACCGGTGTTTTGTGCTCTTGTCAGCCCATCCCTGTTAGGAGATGGGCCGCCGCATTCTGCACTAGCTGCAACCTCCAGGCAAGCATCAAGGGAAGTCCCACATAGACCGCGTTACAGTAGTCCAGCCTTGAGGTCATGAAGGCATGGATCAAAGTGGTCAGGTCAGGTCTGGAGATGTACAGGCGCAGTCTCTGCACCAGATACAGCTGGCAGAAAGGTGCCTTCGTCACCACATCCACCTGCTGATCTAGGTGGAGACCCGCGTCCAATAATACCCCTAGACTCTGAACCTGCTGAGCCATGGAGGGGCGCACCCCCTCCACAAGAGGGGGCACCACCTCCCCCACTCGGCTACCACCATCACCTCTGTCTTATCGGAATTGAGCCTCAGTCTTCTCTGCCATAACCAACTCTCCACGGCCTCCAAACACTGAGATAGCACGGAGACGGCTGGGCCTGGGTCGGCTGAAAAAGAGAGGTAAAGCTGGGTATCATCAGTGTATTGGTGGCAACGCACACCAAACCCTCTCACGATCTCCCCCAAGGGCTGCATATATACATTGAACAATAAAGGAGACAAGATTGAACCTTGTGGAACACCACAGTCCAGGGCCCCGGGACTAGATGTTTCTAGTCCCAAGACAACCCGCTGGGTCCTCCCCGATAGGAATGACTGGAAGCACATCCAGACCCCCCCAGGTCACGCAACCATCTCAACAGCAGCCCATGGTCCACTGTGTCAAACGCAGCCAAGAGATCTAGCAGGACTAGTAATGTTGAACATCTTGCGTCCATCTCCTGCTGGAGATCGTCCACCAAGGCCACCAATGCCATCTCCATACCATGGCCGGGCCGAAACCCTGATTGAAATGGGTCAAGAAACCGATGCTGTCCAGGTGAACCTGGAGCTGCAAGGCCACTGCCCTTGCAGATGGTGCTGGTGACTTGAGAGCTGTTCATTTTTTCTAGCAGTGAGTGCCAGACCTAGGGACGGACAAAGTCTCAAGTGGCAGTAAAGGGGTTCATTTTCATTTCTTCTGCCAGTATAATGTGGCCTTGACTTTCAAATCCTCTTCCAGTCTGAACTGGTCTTCAAAGGTATTAAATTGGTTGATTTTTAAACTGGGGTACTTTCCCACCTCAATTGGATTACATTGACTGGGGTGAATTTCTACCCCAATAGGAAAACTACATTGAAATTGGGGTCGTTTTTTTACCGGGGGCATATATTTGGTCACAAGAGACAAACGGGGACAGGTATCTGGCTGAAATTTTAGTATGTTGTGGATAGCGGTGTTGGTGACACTGTCCTGGAAGGTCAACATTATAGAGCCACTAATTAGCATATTTGTACATGTTTTTTCCCACACTTGGAGTAGGAACCCACCCCAAGACAAGAGATAAGGGTTAATTACAAGGGCGCAAGCATGCTCTGGGTATTATCTGTCACAAGCTGGCTTTGTGGCTATGTTGAAGTAGGATAATTGGAAAAGTATGGATTTGCTGTTCAAGTTGCGGCTGCCTTCTGAGCAGAGGTTTTCAAAGGACAGAGATCTGTCTGCAGCAGCCTGTCCCTCCGCCCTCATGGGATGAAATCTAGATTGTGAGACAAAAAATAAAATTAAAAATGCATGCTACTAAACAGGATAATTACCACAAAGAACTAAGGAAACAGAGTGCATAATTATTAGAGCTGAAATGGGTAGTAGATTTATTATTCCCAAATTCAGGTAGCCCTTTGAATGCCCGAATAATATTCCATGACCAAAACCGGATCTCACGTGTCTATTTTGGGGGGTATTCAGGGAGGGGGGTGTTGTGGGTTTTTAATTTTGTTTTGGTTATTTCAGTATTTTGATGACACTCATTTCAGCAATTGCACATGTGCAAGCGTATGTCAAGAAAGACCTGGGTCTTGAACCCTCAACCCCTGGGTATTTAGAGCTGAGGCTGGGCCTGTGTGTCAGTGCCACTGCTTCACTTTGTGTTGGGCCTAGCTGGTCCTCCCAGACAGCCTCCTCGCCTTGTCCCTCACCACACCCCCTCTGTCTAACTCCCTTCCTCCACCTCCAGCTTCCTGGTTCTTTGCCAGCCGGCAGAAAAGGCTTTCTGGCAGCACCAGGAAATGGGGTGGAACACCATCCCCTAACTAGTAGTGTGCAAAAGGCACATCATTCATTTTAGTTTTTGTTTTCATTTTTTGCCCATGTGCACCCTTTTCCAAAATGGCACCAGCAGCATCTGCGCCATTTTGGAAAAGGGCAGCTGTTCGCGCATGTGCAGACTGGTGGCTGCCCCTTTTCAAAAGGGTGCCGATACTGCCGGCACCATTTTGGGAAGGGGGGTGCATGCACAAATGGTCGGGCAGCCATTTTGTGTCTGTGCTGTGATTTTTCTTTTTTAAAAAATTATTTTTAAATTTAAAAAAAACCAAATAAACACAAAAAAGGCAGGGTCGTTTATGAACACCCCCAAAAACAAAGGCGTAGTTGTTCTTTTCTCCCCAGTTTGTTCCCCCTGTTTTTGTCCTACTTCCTAAGTCCTACCCCGGTCCTAATCCTGCACGTCAAGCCCCACGTCCACCCACAACCTAGGATAAAAACACGACTGCACATCCCTGGGGGGCCAGAATATACATTCCCCCAGCCTGACCCAGTCGGGGAGAGGGAGCAACACGTGAACGGCTTGCTCCGCCCCCTCGCTGCAGCTGGCATCCTGCTCCCCCCCCGCCATGATGCACAGAACAGATGTGCAGGTTTGGAACTGGCCCAGGCAAACCAGAGTAGGCCGAACCAGGCGGTGTCACATTTGTTAACGCCCCTAGACACCCCTCATTCGAAATCTCAAAATACCAAAATAACGGAAATAACCAATCTGCAATAGCCAACCTGGAATACCCAAAAGGGATACCTAACAGGGTGGAAATGGATATGTTGGTTATTGTAAGCCGTAGGCAGGGACCGCATCTATCTTATTGTTCTGTAAAGTGCCAGGTACACAGCTGGTGCTATACAAATGCTAATAATAATAATAATTAATTAATAATAAAATATTCAAGTAGGTTCCATTCAATGGGTTTACTTCTTTTTCGGGTACGTCTTTAGCTGCAGTGTCAGCAATGTTCTTTGCACTTTACAATCACCAATTATAAAGAGGCCCCTGCCCCGGTGGGCTTACAATCTAAGTGACAGGGAAAGAAGATAAAGAGGAGGGGAACAGAGGGAGAAACACTGATCCACCCACAAAATTGCAGGGGCACATGCTTAGCTTAGTTACAGGGGAGAAGGAGAACCTAAGAAAATCAAGAAGGGGGCCAAGGGGTCGAGGAGCTAGGGAAAGTCTGACAGAAGGTGTAGGTTTTCCAGAGGGAGCTGGAGATAGAACGAATGTGTTCAGGGAGAGAATTCTGCACAAGGGCAGTCAGGGAGAAGGGTCAGATACATTTCAAGGAGCAAAGGAGTCGTGAGCAGGCATGGGTGGTAAGCAGAGGAGGAGCAGAGCTCCTGAACAGGCACGTGGCAGGAAGAAATGAGAGGAAGGGGGGGAGGGGCAAGGCTATGAAAGACCTTGATTGTAAGGACCAGGGGGTTGTGTTTAATGCATTCTGGTAGAGGGGCCAGCGGAGACAAGAGAGGAGGGGCTGAACATGATCAAAGCGGAGGGTGAGGTGAATGACTGAATGATTACGGTCTAGCATGGCAGCTTCCAAACTCATTGCCTGTGCACAGGCAAACATTCCCTACTTATGGATGGAGCCAACTGGGACTTACCTCTTGTGCTTGTCCTGTAGCATCCTGAGACATCACAGCCACCCGGATAGCCAGGCTCCCCTTGCTGACCTCTTGCTCCAGGAAAACCTGGAGGGCCTGGGTTTCCAGGAAATCCCATTGGACCCATCTTCCCTATGACCTCTTCCCCTGGAGGGCCTGGAAAATAAGCAAGGAGGCTTGAGTTAGGCAATGTCTTGCTGAGTTTCTTCAGCATGCTGGCTGGGCTTCGGGGCTCATGTATTCTCAACGGGAGAGTTTTGTCCCACACAGGGGCCACATGTAAAACAATCCATGATTGCTGTGTCTGCACAGACAGAGTGTCACTGCCCTGAAGAGTTTCCAGGCAAAAGGGATAGAAAAAACGAAGGCTGCATTTTTTATTTTATTTATTTTATTTTATTTTACCATATTTGTATCCCGCTCTCCCTACCTCACGGTAGCCCAGAGCGGCTAACAATAACAAGACTTAGCAATAACAACAGCAAGCATGCACACAAGACTTTCCTCCCGCCTGTACTCTTTGTTGAGGGGACTCTGCATTTTCCCATTTTAAATTGTGCATTTTAGTAATTCCTTAACCTGCTTCAAAAGTGACTGTGCGTACATAGCTGCTATTAGATAGTGGAGTGCTTCATCCTTGAGGGGGGGAAATCACCTCTGTCCCCTCCTGCAGCAATTAAGGTGGATTGATTTGCAGATTAATTCTATCGCATGTTACTAGAAAGGTGGGTGATGGATCTAGAATTATTGTTAGACCTTGCTTTCTGGTTTAACTTTATGGGAGTTAACGGTTAACGCACATTACAGTTGATGTATCCTGTAACCTAAAATGGCGGGGAGGGGGGGGTAAAGGGGGAGGGTTCTTGTACTGCATTTGCTTGATGGAATCCTCCCTCTATTTAAGTCAACATCTCAAATCCCATTGAATTTAATCATGGAGGATTGCACCTTAAGCATGGGAGGGGAAATAGATGCACCGAAAGGAAGTGATTTCCCTGGGGTTGCATGGCAGGTCATTGGCAGACCCAGGAATCCACATTACCTAAGTCCCAGTCCTCTACACCAAAACGGACTCCCCTTAGTTACTGTACCTGCTCCTCCTCTGGGCCCTTGAGAACCTTCCTCATTTGGTCCACGGTTCCCTTTCTCTCCCTTGAGTACTGGTCCTCCTGTTTGAAATAACGAAGCTTCATTGCCTGTACCACTTAGCTAAATAGTAATACCATGTTTTACCCTGGATAGCTGCATGCTAAAGCCCTCCCACAAGTTGTGCTTTGGGGCCTGTCTTTTTGTGTAAGGAAAGAAAGGGCAGCTTAATATGCAATTCCACCATCCCCAGGGAGGCAGACTTGCCTTTGCCTCTTGTACCTCCTGATATCCCACTCCCCTCAAGATGTGCTTTCAAACCAAGCTCGGCATGATGGTCAGATGACTGCAGGAAACCATTCAACTGACCTAGGACTCAAACTGTGGATCATGAATGCAAAACAACTTTGAGTGCCCCGTGCTTTGATACAAAACAGCAGCTAACTGTCCTACATTTTCTTCCAGCTGGACAGAGACATATATCAGCTCTTCCTGAGCTGCTCCACGTGGGATACGTTGCTTGCAAGGAACAAAAAACAACCTGAATCAGTAGTGTCTTTTAGCCATCACTCATCTGCAAAGGTGTCAAGTCTCCTAGTATGCTCCCTCCACACTCTTTCCCTGGGATCCAATGCACAAAGAGGGAAGGTGAGCAGAGGGATACAAAACTAGAGCTGAAGCAGGTACCTACACATGAGTAATACCTACATTTTCCAGTACTGTGCCAGGTATTCAACGGACCACCCAATCAACTATTGGACACAGAAAAATTGGTAATTTCCATTTCTGATCTACTGACTGGTTACTGATAAAAAAAATTAGGACCAGAGATTGACATTCTTGGACATTCCAGGACATTGGAGGATACTCAGATTTGGTCATAAATGGGTGTCAGTTGGTACTCAATATTTCGGGGAAATTTCAGGTACCTGAAATTTTACAGGTATACCGGTTTCAGAGCTATTCAAAACCTAATTATTTTTTTTTCTTCAGATACTATTAGAGATGCTCCTTCGACGGTGAGATTCCAGGTCAGCTTTCTCTAAGCCAATTTCAGGAACCACTAAAAGAGGAGTGCGGACAAAAGAACACTGCTATAGCTTGACAGAATCAAGATGCTTTGTGAACTACCGCATGAAGCATGCCAATTTAAACCCCAAATTTATACTCCCAACTGTAACTGGAAGGAAATTCTACATTAAAAATCACTGCCAAAGGAGGAATTTAAAAATATATGTCCTTGCTCTCCTGGCACTCTCTCAGTGCTTAATGCAATCTCTCCTTTTTCAATAATGCAGCTTGTGCCTCTTTGCAAGTGTGTCCAAAGAGTTCCCCTTCCAACAGAAGGGCCTTAATATTTGCATTAAATTAACAGTGGCTGCCAGAATGGTTCCAAAGTTCCAACAATGCCAGCTCCTCGTAAACACAGCAAGCTTTTTAGCTCTGGGCCAAGAGGGCAGGGTGATAAGCAACCGTTCTCTCCAAAGCTCATCAGAGTTCCACTCAGAACAGCTAGCGAGCATCTTCCTGCGGAGTGGTGCGATAAGCAATTCCCCTCATCGCTCATTCTTTAAAAGGAAACATTGGTTGACCTGATGCTGCTTGCTACAAAGCGAGTTCCAGATAGTCCTGCTTGGGCAGGGCTGTTCTTCAAAATTTCCAAAGCCCATGGGCAAATGGACACTTGAAGTTTCCCCCAATCCAGGGGCAAAAGTCAGTTATTTCCCATCTATATTTTCCTGTTCTCTGGGCAGCCTCTCTGTTCCAACTGCATTTCCCCCCACAAGGAAACATCTAGTCGTTTTCACAAGGACGGAGGTGGGTGGGTGAATGGGTGGGTGTGCTCACGCATTGGGCGGAGGTATGTGTGTGTCCCTTTAGATCCTTTTCACACAGACACTCTAACACCGATGAAATGGGTGTTACATTTTATTATACATGTTGCAGGGCTGTTGGTGTGCTCTGTGGGTGCCCTGCAACATGTATAATAAAATGTAACACCCGTTGTATCAGTGTTAGAGTGTCTGTGTGAAAAGGGCCTTACACGGACGGACCCACACCTACACCCATCTCCACGCATGGGGCCTCCTCTGGTTTTCCAGACGGCCCTGTGGGTGGGTGATGGGTGTAGGTGGGTGGGTGCCCGTGTAAATATCATGGGCAGTGGGTGTTTGTGCGTGACCATTCCCAGCGTACACCCATGCGCCCCCCTACTGCCAGCCTGTTTCCATGACACACACCCCCCACTGGACACCCGCCGGAACACTCAGCGGTGGGTAGGGTCATCTGAGGGCAAGTTGTCATGACCTTGATCCTTCATCCACCTCCTTTAAGAATGCGGAGTGTGTGAGGGGCGTGGGGTTTAAGTGTCCTAGTTATCCCTACACCTATGTCTGGGACCAGTGGTTAGGGTTGAAACAGCAAGCCGCTGTGGTAGCTTTTTCCAATGGAAAAACTACTCCACGAGTGACACGGTGCGATAGAGATGTTCATTCTGCTACTTTCATTCCACTACTTCCGCCTTTCTACTACTTTCATTCTGCTACTTCCACTGGCTGTGAATAGCGGAACAATGTTTGTTCCAAATCAGGTATCCATTTCAGCACTGTATCCTATACCTCCTTCCGGCCAGTGGTGACCAGTCCACTCCATACCTCTTTCTCCTGGATAGCCGTCTCTGCCTGGTGCCCCTTGAACACCATCTTGCCCTCCGTCCCCTCTTGGGCCAGGTGTCCCGGGAAGTCCAGGGGGCCCAGGTTCTCCTGGTTTCAGTTTCTCATCCCACACAGGAACCGGCTTCCTTCCGTTTTCATGGATGTAGGAGTCTAATTTCAACACGTGAGCTGAAGAGGCAAATTGGAAAATGAGATGCCACCACCGCTTTAAAAAGGCGGGATGTTTTTAGATGAGCGGATCATCTCCATGAGTATCAGAAAGCACAGAGCCGTGGCCTCAGTAGCTGAAAAGTGATATGGTGCCACTGCATTTAGAGGAGCTCTGTTAAATGCACCTCTGAAGACATGGGCCACTAGTCTGACATTTTGCACAGTCGCTGCTGGGGGGTGCAGGGATTTAATTTGGGACTGGAAGCAGCCACAGAGTACATTCAGGATCAGAGTCAGACTGGATCAAGACTGGGGTCCTAGTAGGCAGATTGAGAACTGGTCAGATGTAAGTCAGGCCTCGGGAATTGGAAAGATGGGGTGATGAGATAATCTGCCTTCCTCTGGCAGGCAGCCAATCAGTGAGCCCGGCAGGCCAAGATTGGTGCAAGGGCCAATCAGTGAGGGGTGTGGCCAAACCAGCACAGCATTCCTACAACAGGCGAGCCTGCCCTCAGCTCACTCAGAGTGGTGGTGGCTCCGTGGAACCATCTACAGCCTCCAGAGTCTCAAAGATGCCATTTTGAGGCCTGTTTCTTTATAATACTTTTATTTATTAATTGTTTGTTAATAATAATAATAATAATAATAATAATAATAAATAAAATGTAGTTATATAGCCCCAGCTATGTACCTGGTGCTTTACAATCAACAATTATAGACAGGTTCCTCCCTCAACAGGCTTACAATCTAGGAAAGACAGGGTAGAAGAGACAGAGGGGAGGGGAACAGAGAGCGAGAGAGAGTGGGAGGGAGAGGAATACATCCACAAATTTGCACGTGCATGCACAGAGCTTAGTTACAGGAAAGAAGTCAGGACAGGAATCCATCCAAGAAGTATATACTGCCATGGCACAAGTTGCATTGTGCATTGCACTGTGGCAGCATGGTAAGCAATAGTTCAAAACAGCAGAAACAGAAGAGGGTGAAATCTGAATTGCACCTTAACTTCCTGTTAACAATTCTTACGCATGTGGTAGGGCTGCATAGGGCACCAATACAGCCCTGCAACATGCATTCAAAATGTTAACACGGTATTAAAGTAGTATTAAAGTGGAGTTACGTGCATGTCTGTTTAGAGTAGTAAAGTTCCAAATATGCAAATGTTGCATCCCTAAGGAATACTTATTTGGATATTTGTACGGCTGAGCAGATTTGCAAATCATCTTAGCAAAGACAGAAAAAGCCTGTTTGTTTCCATTCTGGAGTATTTGGATATCTTGCTCTAGTTTTGGCCAACATCTTTTTTTTAAAAAAACAAAAAAAACAAATACAAACAAATAAATCCCCAACTACCATTGTCATGTCAGTAGGACTGAAGCGAGAGCAGGTGTTCTCGTTCTGTCAGGAAATACCAACCTTTCGGGAACGAGAAGGAAATTTACAGGCAGTTTTGACATTTTCCATGCTTTTCCGGTATTTTCTGCCTTTTGGTCATTTCCCATAATTTCTGGTAATTTCCAGTATTACCAATAACACCAGAAATTACAAAAAAAATACCAATAATACCAGAAATTACTGGAAATTACCAAAATGGTGGAAAATCATGGAAATGTATAAAATGCCAATAGATTTCATCCTCATGCGGATGAAGGTGAAAGAGCTGGTTCTGCCAGAAACAGCACTGGTAGAGATTTTCTGTTTCATCTCTAGATGTCAGTCTCTACTGTTGAGGTCACCATGAAGTGAAGCGAGCGACTCTTTTCTGAGCAAGCTGCTCTCTCTGACCTTGGGCAAAACACTTTGATTTCTCTAGCGTTAGCGCCAGCTCAAGAAATGGGCACAGCGTGAATTTGCTTTGGATTGATACCCAATCCAGAAGACTTGAGCACATGAGTTCTGTTGAAAATCAGCGGCAGCTGCAATTACTCACACCACATCTCCTGAGCTAAACTTTCCAAGTTAGATTAATCACACCAAAAAAATATATCACGGACCTTATTATATTTATAATATAATAATATATTATAATTACAAAGCATCTAACTAAATTAATGTTAAACTTATCTCTGTTTTCACAGTCTCATATATATAACTAGCATTTATATAGCACAAGCAATATACTTGGCACTTTACAATTATAAGAAAGCGACACGGACCCTGCCGCAGCAGGCTTACAATCTGAGAGAGACAGGGGCAGAGTAAATGTTATTATTATTATTATTATTATTATTATTATTATTATTAACAAATATTTATATAGCACCAGCAGTGTACCTGGCACTTTACAAAGTAATAAAATAGACACGGTCCCTGCCCCTAGGGCTTACAATCTGAGAGACAGGAGCTG
>QEPC01009477.1:7695039-7719631 GCA_003113815.1 Sphenodon punctatus | reverse complement strand
GGGTCTCAGGTGCACGTGCTTGGCTTAGTTACAAAGGTGTAGTTACTCATTTAATGTTACACAAGATATGATGATTCAGGATAAGTCAGCAAGGGGACGAGGGAATGAGGAGCTGGGGAAAGTTTGATGGAAGAGGTGAGTTTTGAGGAGGGATTTGAAGATTTGGAGGGAGAAAGCCGAGTGAATGTGTTCAGGGAGGGAGTTCCAGGCATGGGGGGCTGCCAGGAAAAAGGGACAGATGCATTTTGAGGAGCAGGGGAGCCATGAGCAGGCGAGGGTGGTGGCAGAGTAGCGGAGCTCCCAGACAGGAGTGTAGCGGGAAATGAGTGCTGAGAGATGTGTGGGGGGGAGCAAGGCCATGAAGAGTCTTGTAGGTAAAAATCAGGAGTTTGTGAAGAATGCATTCAGGATAGGGATGTGCAAACAGAACTGAGTTCGGAAATTCGGTTCGGTTTGAAAATCGGGTTCGGTTTGAAAGTTCGGTTCAGTTGACCGAACTATTCAAGTTCGGTCAAATTCCGAACTTCCAAACCGAGTTCGTACATTCAAACCCGGGTTTTTGGCCTTCCGAACTGGTTCAGATTCGACCGAACAGTTCAGGTGAATTCGAGTTCGGTTCGAAAGTTTGGTTCAGTCAACCAAACTATTTGAGTTCGGTCCAAACTCCAAATTTCCGAACCGCGTTCGCACATCCCTAATTCAGGAAGGAGCCAGTAAAGAGAGGGGAGGAGGGGCTGTATGTGGTCAAAGTGGTGGGACAGATGGATGACCTTGGCAGCAGAGTTATGAACAGAAATGAGAGGAGCAAGGTGAGAGTGAGGAAGGCCAGGGAGAAGGAGATTACAATAATCAAGATGAGAGATGACCAGGGCATGGACAAGGGTTTTATCAGAGGAAACAGTGAGGAAATGATGGAACTTACCAACGTTGTTCAGACAGAAGCGACAGGATTTGGCAACAAAATCGATCGGAGGTTTAAAGGAGAGGGAGGAGTCGAAGATGAACCTTAGGCTACGTGCCTGAGGGACAGGGTGGATGTTGATCTCATCAAGAAAGACAGAGAAGGATGAGAGAGAGGAAGGATTAGGGGGGTAAGATGAGGAGTTCAGTTTTAGCCATGTTAAGTTTGAGCTGAAGATGAGACATCCAGGCAGAAAGGTCAGAGAGGCAGTTAGTGAGGCGAGACTGGACAGAGGGAGGGGGGTGGAAGTGGAGAGATAGAGCTGGGTATCATCTGCATACAGATAGTACTGGAAGCCATGACATTCGGTGAGTTTGCCTAGGGACAGAGTGTATAGAGAGAAGAGGGCCAAGGACAGAGCCTTGGGGAACCCCAACCAAGAGGGGATGAGAAGTAGAGGAGGCACCAGCAAGAGACACATTGAAGGATCAGCCAGTGAGGTAGGAAGAGGACCAATCATTTTACCAATCGGTAAATTGCTGTGAAAATCAAGACAGAAGGTTTCTTTTAAAAAAAAAAAAAAGTCAGAAAATCGGCTTCAGAAGTTGGAAAATTGGGACAAAAACAGTAAATGAGTATATCAAGTAGCCTTTTGCTGATTGATAACGCAATGATATCACAACAGGTACTGCCATTTCAACAGACATTCCTGGTGTTGTGGCTACTAATTTCATCTCCACTCGGGGAGACCCGTTAATTATACTCACTCTGTATCATCCGTTCGCATGCCTGGCTAACCAGCTGATATATTGAGGCAAGGGACTGGGGTTCTCCCTAAAGGAAAAAGATATCAACACGTTTTAAGTCAAGAGGGAGAGCATGGTTGCTGCTGTAGACTGGTCCTATATTCGTTCAGTCTACTGTTCTGACTTTTTACATGCCTGAGGAAGGGCGCTGTGTGATCAAAAAGTTTGCATACTTTCCCCAGTGAGTGTTGATTCAATAAAGTAGATCATCTAAAGTACATTCTAATTTAGAGCTTCCTGTATGCATAGTTGGAAGATGATTTGAGTTAGCAATATGTAGGGCCAGATTTAGGCCAAGAGGAATGGGCCTAATGAAGCCGATTCTGAAGGGCAGTGGGGGATATGGGGGAGAATGGACCGAACCGGGGGGCGGGCATCATTGTGGCTAGGATGCTTCTCTGAGCGGCCATGCCTCTCCTCCCCCTGCCACCACAGCAGTACTGCCTCAGCCCACCCACAGCTGGGAGAACCCCACCTGGAGAAGCCCATCCCAGGGGCCTGAGCCCCCCACAAATTTGCAACCACCCCATCACATGTGTATGCAATAGCGTCATTTGCTGCTATGCGCTATTCAACGTGCACACGTTGCTGCCATCATCCGTTCTCTCTGGAGCACGCTGGGGAATGTAGACCACCAGCAGCTCCAGATCACAAAAGGTACCCGTGACCGTGTGCCCATGTGCGATAGGGCATAGCAGTAAACTGTGCTATGTGCGTGTGTGATGGCTTGAGGGGGCAGAAGCTGGACAAGTTGGTAAAATGATACATTCAGCCCTGACAATACGTATCCCAATATGTATCCCTTTCTTATTAGGAATGGGCGAACACGGTTCGGAAGTTCGGAGTTCAGACCGAACTCGACCAGTTCGGTCAACCGAACCGAACTTCCAAACTGAACTTGATTTTCGAACCGAACCAAATTTCCGAACTCGGCTCTGTTTGCCCATCCCTAAAAGATAATATTCCATTTAGTTCAATGGGGTTTGAATTTCTGAACTTTGTTTGGAAATTCGGAGTTTGGACTGAACTCGAATAGTTCTGTCGACCAAACCGAACTTCCGAACCAAACTTCCGAACCGAACCGAATTTCCAACCTCGGTTCTGTTTGCCCATCCCTATTTCTTATTCCTCTTAAATATGCCTATTTATTTATTTACCAATGGGTTTTGATGCCTTAAATTTTTTAATTAGTAAACATCAATAACTCTGTCTTTCCTTAAAGCCTTCCTCGCCCCCCCCCCTTTCTCCCCAAACCGTTTAAATAATTTCCCATCATAAATAAATTAAACATATAGGAAGAAACAATACATTTAAGTCTACAATTATGTCACCCATTCATCTTGAAGACTAACAGAAGAGAGTCTCTAGCAAATAATGCCATGTTGCTTAAAAATTAATATCAGATATTGCAACTGTGTTCCTCTCTTTATGAATCTTGAATGAATCTTGACTTTAAGGTCATTACACTTTGAATCAATAACAAATCAATATCTGAGGTTCTCTCATTTAAAAAAAACAAACAAACAAATGTGCTGTTCCTAAAACGATAGGCATGCATAAATTACTCAGAAATAGTCATTAGGGTTAAATATCCACAAAATCTCATAACAAAATAAAAATTGACATCCCCCTCCCCCTTTAAAACAACTACCTCTGGATGCCATGCACTGGATCAATACACAATTTTACACAAAATTAAGCAAAAACTGGGCACCGGGCCCAGGAAATGAAGCAGCAATTGCATCACAAAAAAGTTCATAAAAGAAAAGGCTGGTGGGGGAAAAAATAAGGAGGGGGAGGGAGAAAGAGAGAGAGAGAGAGAGAGGGAGAAATGTGGAAAATCACAGCCCAGACAAAACAGGAAGATCTTGCACCCAGACAGGAAGAGAGATGTGGAGGGAATCCAGTAAGAATTCCAGATGTGAGGTTCTACAAAACCCATTGAGTAATGGAAGGGCTCTCATGGACATTAACAACATGAGAGCTGCCACACTTAGTCAAGGCCCCAATAGTTCACCTAACTAGAGACTTGCAGATCGAACTAAGCCCAAAGGGACCCATTTGGTCTGGTTGGGCTTTGGTCAATTTGGGAGCATTCCAATAAGCAGGAGACCCTATTGGAGAGGACTAAAAGTAGCATCACTTTTTAAAAGGGGCTCCAGAGATGATCGTGGAAACTACAGACTCATGAGCCTGATGTTGGTGGTGAGCAAACTGGTGGAAATGGTTAAGAACAGAATTACCGTAAATATTGATAATCAGTGGAAGTGTGAACATGGATTTAGCAAAAGGAAATCGTGCCTCACTAATCTATTAGATTTTTTGAAGGTGTAAGTAAGCATGTGGATAAGTGTGAGCCAGTCGACATAACTCATCTGGATTTTCAGAAAGCATTTGTTAAGGTCCCTCACAAGAGACTCTTGAGATAATTAAATAGTCATGGGATAGGAGGCAGTGTCCTATTGCAGATCGGTAACTGGTTAAAGGATATGAAACAAAGAGTAGGACTAAATGGTCAGTTTTGACAATGGAGAGAAGTAAAGAGCAGAGTGCACCAGGAATCTGTACCAGGGCCTGTGTTGTTTAATATATTTATTAATGATTTGGAAAAGGGAGTAAAGACTGAGATCATTGACTGGGGTGAGATTTGAGGATCGAGAGGGCCCCAGTCCATCTTCTGCTCTGGGGCCCATTCCAGTCTAACTACACCCCTCCACAATCTTTCTTTAGCATTTGTTAACAGACCGAGTTCAGTCCGAACTCCGAACCGCGTTCGCCCATCCCTAGTTGCCATAGTGCATCCATTCATATAAATGGAAACAAATTTAGCCTCATAGAATAGGCAGGCACCTTCTACTGTCACTTCTACAACTAGGACAAGAAACAAGATAACTAAGATAATCGCTGTAATAGGATGATCTGTGGTGAGAAAACGTTAAGTGTATGGCTCGAGAAAAACTACCATGTTAGCTACTTTGCGTCTCTTGTATTATGGACCAACAAAGCAACCACAGTAAGCAACCACAGTCTACACTAAGAGAATCATACGGTTGGAAGAAACCCAAAGAGTCATGTAGTCGGATCGCCAGCTCCAGCTCCAAGTCATAGTGTCCAACTACCTACAACGTAGTGTAGAGAAAGTAGGGTTCGACATGTTGGTCCCAAATATTATTAATAAACATTTGTATAGCACCAGCCGTGTACCTGGTCCTTTACAGAGGAAAGATAAAGACGCGGTCCTTGCCTACGGCTTACAATCTAAAAAGACAAGGAAGGGGCAACAAGGAGAGGGGACAAAGGGAAGACAAGGGAGAAGCAAACAAACATGCAAGCGACTGCGAAGTCTTAGGTGCGCGTGCTTGACTTGGTTACAGGTAGGCAGGAGTCTGCAAAGGAGGGCAGACTGTAAGTAATTGGGGAAAGCAACTAGCAGGCATTGGGAAAAGGCAGCACGGAAGAAGTGGGTCTTGGGGAGGGATTTGAAGGTGCGGAGGGAGGAGGCGAAGCAGATGTGGGTAGGGAGGGAGTTCCAGGCATGGGGGGCAGCGAGGGAGAAGGCAATATATAGGCAATAGAGACAAAGTAGTAAATTGATATCTTTTATTGGACCAACTACAGTTGGTGGAGGGATGCAAGCTTTCAGACCTCACAAGGTTCTTCATCAGTCAAGTCTGGGGATGCCTCAGGAAGGACCATTTGAGGTCCAAAAGCTTGCATCCTTCCACCAACTGTAGCTGGTCCAATAAAAGATATCATTTTACTACTTTGTCTCTATTCACTACCTACAAGAACATCAGAGATTCTTGTCCAGCTGTTTGTTTTTTTTGAAAAACCTATTAGTTTCTTTTAATATTTCACCCAAATCTACCGTGGTACATTTTAAATCCACTAATCCATCCCACAGCTACACAGCACTGGCTTTACAAATGCTTTTCTCTCAAATTGTGTTTTACAACAAAGACTAGCAAGAAAAAACAAACTTACCTTTTCTCCTCTTTCTCCCTTTGGACCAGGCAGCCCCTGAAGAAACAAAACATTTTTAAAAAATAAAAATAAAAATCTGGGAGTAGGTGAAAAAAAAACCCACACAAAAACAAAAGGTCACTTTAATAAAAGTCAGTGTTATTGTTTGCCAATGGGCTTCTCAAGGGAGCAGCTAGTGACATGTACATTTCACACAAACATTTGCAGGCTAATCAAAGTCGGCCCCAGGCCAAATGTGCAGCTGCACATGGTCCTGCAGCCAGCTGGGGCCCCACGCTTGCCTGACTGGGCGGCAGGCTGAAGCCAGCTTCCCCCCCCTCAAATAAGTTCTTCTGCCTCCCTACCTGCCTCCCCATCCCTCACACTCGCCTCTACCTGCTAGTAGTGCAGCACCAGTGGGACCAGGACACCAATGGGACTGGGAGATAAAGCTGTTTGTTTGCAAACAATTCTTTCCCATGTGAGTGATCAGAAGGTTGTTCCTTGTAAAGAAGGTTCTTTGAGATGGCTCCCAACATTCTCACAACTGGGTTGCGCACACTCTCCCAATTCACATAATAGACCACGTTATGGTCTCAAGTTCCTCTAGTATAAAAAGCACTCTTCCCCTCAGAATGACAGTTCCTTCCAACCCTTTCTAGGAATAGGTGAAAAAAATTCCATGCGGGGATGGAAGGGTGGGTGTTGTGAGAATGTTAGGAGCCATCTCGAAGAACCTTGTTTACAAGGCCACAACCTTCTGTTCGTCTTCAAGTGGCTCCTCACAGGCCATTTTTACATGGCTCTGCTGGGTGGGGGATCCGTGGGTGCACCGGTGCATGGGCGGGGCATGCATACAGTCACACACATATCCCGACTCACCCCCCACTCATCCACACCCACGGAGTAACTGCCATTTTCTCTGGTTGCTCCATGTGTGGGGACAAGTGGGGGGTGAGTGAGGATGCAGGTTAGGCTGGAGTGCGCATGCACCCCCACTCACCATGGGCACGTGCGCCGCGTCTTTCACACAGGGATCCCCCACCCATGAACACACAGAAATCTGTGTATTCATGGGTGGGAGAGGCCCGTGTAAAAAGGGCCACATTTTTCTCACAACTGTCTGTCTTTTACTATCTTAGGTAGGAATTTAGGATGTAAAACAATATCTATTCTATCTTGGAAAATCTGCAAATATGGTTCTGAGATTATTATGGCTGCTATTTCATTAACTCTTCTTAATGAAGTTATTGTTAACAGGAATACTGTCTTTAAACCACCACCCCATAAACAGTTCATGTGCACCCCTGCCCCCCATTTAATCAATTCACGCTGCCCCCACCTATAACCATTCCATTCCATTCCATTCCATAACCAGTTCATTTGCGCCTCCCATATAAACCATTTATGCTGCGCCAAGGGTGCAAATGAAATGGTTATGGGTGGGGCGCAGCGTGAACTGATTATATGGGGGCGGGGACCCACATGAACTGGTTATGGGGTGGGGGCAAATGTGCTTAATAGGCTGGGTGCATTTTGAGTGTCTTGTGTGTTTGATAGCAGTGCCTCTGGACCGGTCGCACCGCATGCATGCACAAGGCACAGGTGGCACCAGCAGCAAGAAGCAACAGGCCCTGGAGGCTAGGGCTGTAGCGGAATGTCACAGCGGTAGCTATTTCTGCCGGAAACAGCGTTTCCGCAATTAGTGGTATGGCATGGCAGAGGCTTCCATTCCGCTAGTTTCATTCTGCTACTTCCGCAGTTCCACTAATTTCATTCCGCTACTTCCACAGGCTTCGCAAAAGAGCGGAAACATGATATTTTCGCTACTTCCGCCATTCCGCCAGTGCCACAAAATAGCGGAACAGCGGTTTTCCGACAGTTTCTGCAATTTTTACGCAATTCCGCAATTTGCAGAATGCCGGCAGAATTAGCGGAATGTCCGCAGAAAAACCGCGGTGTGGCGCGGGCAATTCCGAAATGGCGGAACGGAATCACGGCGCGGTAACAGCTGCTGCCGCATCAGCCCTACCAGTGGAGGCCAGGCTAACTAAGCTCACCCCCCCTCCCACAGTAAGACAGCGGACGCAGTCAGTCTCTCTGTGCCTGCCTCACTGCTTGCCCAGCTGCCCCTGCAGTGGAACCACTCTTGGGGAGTGGTGGTAAGCAGGGGAGGTGGGAGGAGCGCATTGGGAGGCCATACTTGTCTATGGCCGCTCGGCTGAGTGCCAGGCAAGGCAGCCAAGGGGTGCCAAACCAGCGGGGGGGGGGCGGGGAGAGAAGCATGGGGTGGCCATGCTTCTCCATGGTTGCTCGGAGGGGTGGAGAATGGGAATCCTTCCTGTCCAGAGGGAGTATGTTTTATGTAGATTTTATGTAAATTTACGTATTTGCATACTTAGACATGGCCTAATTATGCAAATTATGCTCTGCACCAAGACTTCGCACATGGCCTCAAAAACTCTGACTTTTGAGGCTCAAAAACATGCCTACTTTTTTGTTGTTGTTTGTTTGTTTTTAATTAATAATAAAAAACTTTTCTCCAAATGTTGAATTCTGGCATTTACTTGCTTGCACAGATCCCCATAACTGTGCTTGCTCCAGTAGTAATTGCATAGAGGACAAACTGTATTTTATATCATGTTATGTTTTCCCACATGCCCATAACAATAAGCTGCTCTTTCTGGATGTAAGAACTTGAACTTGCACCCAAGGAGATCATCAGTGTGATTAGAAGGTGGGTAAGAGAGATTCAATGCCAGCATTGTTTAACAGGAGTTTAAAGGGGGCAGTGCTCTCACTGTTCTGAATGGATTTCATAAAAATGATATGAGAGAAACAGATTAGCACTAAGAAAGAAAAAAAAAACACGCACCGTTAGCCTTGAAGAATTTTCCTTGAGCTTACGGGTGATTAAAAAAAACAAAAACAGATCTGCTTTCATGGACGCTTTCATGAAAAGAGAACAGCTATCCCTTCTTTCAACCAGAATTCCAATTGAAAACATTTCAAAAACAAACAAATTGGCTGTTGCACATCCACAAAATGGCCGCTGCGCATATCCAAAATGGTGGTGGCGGCGGTGTTTCATGCACAAAGGCCAATCTTGTGTGTGTGTGTGTGCACGTGCACTTTCCCCCCGTCCATCCCAACTGAATCAGACAGAATTTTATCTGTTCCAGTTTCTAATCAAGATGCCCGATTCCGATCAGAAATCAGAAAGGGAGGAATTTCACTTTCAGGCCTATTTAAGCTGGGGGAGAAGATAACATGAGTGTGAATCTTATTTACATTGATTGTGGCTCCTATATTCATGCACCTAATCTCCGCTGTTTCTCATCAGGGTCATAATAGTCCTACTGTACGATAGAGACAAAGTTCTTAAGATAATAGTATTTATTTGACCGATTTCTGCTGGCGAGTGTGTGCAAGCTTTTGGAGTACAACAGAAGTTGATCCAATAAAGGGATAATCCTAGATATCTGCTCTCCATCCCTCAAACACATCAAACTGACACAGCAATCACTCACTAAATTACTGTACAAGGTAATAAAGTAGGAGATGAGATTTCTTTTCACAAATAAGCTTACAGAAGGTGAGAAGGAAAATTGGCTCCAATAAGACAGTTTCAAAACTTACTTCAGGGGTGGGGAACCATTCCATGACCAGGCCTACCATATGGGCCACTTTGAAAATTAATACAAGGTCTCTCTGTTGTATTTTAGCTCTGGGTTAGGAGTAGGGCTCAAATAAAACTGTGGTGTGAATTCCAAGTCCAGCAGATCTGCTTATTCCAATTTGTTCTGGTGAAATACAGGCTGATCCGCTATTTGCCGGAGATCCAGATCAGCTGCACCTTGTATTGGTGCATGTGTCAAATGGTGGCACAGTGTAGGGCACCACCATTTTGTGTGTATGCATAATGCAGTGTGGTGCCATTTCATGCCTATGCAAGGTGTCCATGCTTTGCATTCAAAACTTTGCATGGAATTCCGCCGTGGTTCAACATCCATGGCAGAACTCCATGTAACTCCTGAAAACAAAGAAAATCTCTATGAAGTGGAAAGGGATGATCCAACTCAGCCCTAGTTAGAGTCACAGCGTCACTTCAAGGGTCATCTAGTTCAGTCCCCTGCACCACCGCAGGACCTGCCACAACCCAACCATCCGCACAGAGAAATCCCATCAATTCAGCGCTAGTTAGAGGAAGGGAGAGCTGGAGGAGTGTGCTCAGCATGAGGGAAGATTATCAAACCATCCCACAGATCCATTGCCCCAGCCTCCTCCCTCAAGTGAATATTCTCATCTTTCCTCCATTTCCCATGCATGAAGTCCTTCGAGTGCTTGAGGTTAGGGGCTGGATTTGTAGGCCAAATCGAGGAATTGGAAAGGGGCCGAATAAAAACTAGCTGCAGGCCATCATTGACCCATTCACCAGGAGTTCTCCATCCCCGGCTTACTTTAAACAAATCATCACCACAAGTAAATTCCCCCCAAATGCAACAGCGCTCTTGTGCTGAAGAGCTTTCGAGAAGGAGCTTCCAAAATAAACAGCTTCTCTAAATCAAGTGGCATGGCCATTCCTTCTTGGATGGGCCAGAGCCGGAAACTTTGCATTTAAAATCAAACTTTCCCCCAAGGTTTGTGGGTGTTTGGGTCCAGAGGTTTGGTTCGTCCTAGTCTAGGACTGGGAAAACCAAAACGTTCAGACTTGAACTGAAGCTGCCCCAAGGTATTTGGATCAGAAAACGTCATTCCATCTCAACTCTCATTATTGGCAGCCTGGAATTTTTCTTTTACCCTAGAGACTTGTTTTATCCCTGGATTTTATTTAGCAGAGAAGCCTTCAAAGGGTGCTGGATGCCAAGACCAGATTGCACTGGTGTCCATGCCAGCAAGGGCTTTGATGCTTCATCCAAAACCTTGTCCAGCAACAAAGAGAATCCAGGGCCAAAGCCTGTAAGTTCAAGCTAAACCCATACCACTGGGGACTTCAGCTCTCCAAAAATGAGATCTAGACTTTGAAACTCTGGCTCATTTCTATGTAGGCTTGCTTCATTTCTCACAGCCAGGGGCTCTGGGAACCACACCACAGGGTTTAATGGCACGGAGGAGACTTACAGTTGGCCCAGTTTGTCCTGGAGGTCCTCTATCCCCGCTACTGCCTGGAGCTCCCAGGATTCCTTGGAAACCCTGCAGACATGAATTTGAGAAAGGCAGCTACAGAGGTGGCCAGATGGTGGGAAGTTTTCTTCTGCAGTGACTTGAGGCTGATCTCCTCCTATGGCTACAAGGGCACCAGTAACATTAGTGCAGAGGGCTCAATTGAGGGCATTCTGCCCGTAAGGGTCATGCCAGCACATCGCCCGACCACTAGCACAGTGTATATAGAGTATGACTCATGCTCCTGTCAGTTCTAATTAATGTCACAATGATGAGCAGGAGAGCAGGTCTCAGTTGCGCCCAAGGACTGTGATTTGGTATTTCATTCCCCTTTGGTTTTTAATATTTTTTTTTCATTATGCATTCAGAATATTTTAGTCTTGACCCAAAGCATGTCTTTTTTTAGTGCCTCTCCCTAAGAGCCGCACTCTTTGTCTCCAGTGTATAACTGCATTAGCGATGAGGAATCTGGTTTTTACACAGTGTCCATTTTTACACACACCTTAAAATGCTGGTCTTTCAATCTTCTGGGTTACAAGTCTACAAGTAAGTTCTGGATGCATTCTTCACACACACACACACGCACGCACGCACGCACGCACGCACGCACGCACGCACACACACACACACACACACACACACACAGAGCCCTGAGGCAGTTCCTGAATGCATTCTTAACACAAACACAGCCTAAAGTAGCCGCAGCTGTAGACGTGAGGGGCTGCCATGGAAACCAAGTGACCACAGCTGCCTGGAGCAAAGCAGTTTATCAGGAGAATTTCTGGGAGAAGTTGTACACAGAAGTTCAAGGAGCCGGATGTTTAAGATCTGGGTGAGTGATTTAGACAGACAGAAAGTTCAGGATGTAACAGCAAACAAGCAGGAGAAATGTGTGTGTAAAAACACCCAGTGTGATATGGGCATGTCTTGCTCTCCACTTGCACTTCCACAGACACTGGAATCATGTGGTAAAATACCAGAACTGAAATACCAGCCAAAATGAGCAAACCCGTTGAACCCAAATGATCTGACCTGAAAAAAGGAACCAAGTAATGAAGGCTACTGGTCTGATCTTCAATTAATTACCTCTTTTTGCAATTTCATTGTCTGGTCTGCCTCACACTAGCCTGAGTGATCTAGATCTTAATTCCACTTTGTCAGAACCCTCTCCTTTCAAAATGGGAATCCAATACTCAAAGGGTGTAACCAGGGCTCTGAGTTGGCTGGGAATGGGGAAGGCACTGGAGGCCCTGCCCCCATTGTGCTCTCTCAGCCTCCTATGTAATTCCTTCATCCCCCATCACTTCCCCACAGTGTTCCCATCCCCACAACACCATTCCGTTGTTTGCTGCCATTTCAAATTGACCAGGCAGTCGTTTCCCTGAAATTCTTCCCTTGCAAACAAGATTTTGACTGGGAATGGGATAATGAATGCAAGCTCTTACCCTTGGTCCAGGAGGCCCTGGTGGCCCTGCTGTACCTTCTAAGCCTCTCACCCCCTGAAAAACAAAAAAGAAAAAAACAACAACAACGTGTTCAAGAGAAGGACTGTACATCTTTGGTAAACCATCACTGAAAAACCAAGTGGTGGCTTTGCTCTTTGTTAATAAGGGCTCATGGAAAGATAGTGTGATCCAGATATGAAACCTTGACACACAGACAAAAATATTGGCAATGTCCAGTTGAGCGAGCTATTGCTGAAGTGGTCAGGTTAGAGGCATTGCTAGAGGGTGGCCCACAGGGCATGGCCCCTGAATTTTTTCCCCAGAGTTCCAGATCTGAGGGGCCAGGACAGAGTAGCAAATAAGTTTGAGTATGTCTCTAAAGTCATTTCTTGGGACAGAGCCCCAAATCTTTTCTGTAGCTAGCAATGCCCCTGCATCAGATTAGTCAAATAGTACCAAGGCCAATATAGCATAACTAGCTTTTTAAAAGGCTTAGAGAAGTGTAGGATAACTCTATCTATAGATAATAGACAAGGTGATCTGAGGGTTCAGCCTTATGTTCAGGGTGTCCTTAAACCTGTGAAAGCTGGGATGGAACAAGAGGGAATCACTCTGGATATGCCCTGTTCTGGGGCCATGATCCACAAATCTCCTACTTCAGCGTAGTTCCATCGCAACTGAATGAATGTCCATTGCAAATATCTTCTCCATCAAATTAGTAGGGATGTGCGAACAGAACGCAATTCGGACGTTTGGTCATTCGGTTTGAAACCCGATTTCGAGTTCAGCTGTTTGGTTCGGCAGAGTTCAGTTCGGCCGAATTCGGCCGAACATCCGAAAATAACGCTATCGATGCAGAAATCGATACCAAATTCGAAGATTTTTTTTGGTATCGGTATCATTTGGCCCTGGGACCACCCCTGGTCTCCACCCCTGGTGCCAGGAAGTCTGCTCCTCAGCTGCCTCCTCCTTCCAGTCACGTTTTTCCTGACCCCGAACTCATCCGAACTCACCCAAACATGACCTAACTGTTCGGCCATTTTCGAGTTCGGTTCGGATGTCCGGTTCGGACATCCAAACAGACCGAGCTCGGGCCAAACTCTGAACATCCTAATCACGTTCGCGCATCCCTACAAATTAGACTGCATCATCAAACCAAATCCACTAGACTGGATATTGGCTTTATTCTGTCGACATTGGTGCATACAGTTCAGTTCATCTGGTTTGTTTCAGTAAGCAGCATCTAGCACAGAGGAGAGAAGCCTTTTTCCTTCTGGGAACCACTTTGAAAAGTAGTACAAACTTCAAGGGCCACCTAGAAGTTGGGGTGGTGTG
The DNA here is from genome assembly GCA_003113815.1 of Sphenodon punctatus. Classification (NCBI taxonomy): domain Eukaryota; kingdom Metazoa; phylum Chordata; class Lepidosauria; order Sphenodontia; family Sphenodontidae; genus Sphenodon; species Sphenodon punctatus. The sequence goes on along the minus strand of QEPC01009477.1, from coordinate 7,706,018 downwards.
GTTCAGGGGCATGCTCAAAGAAAGGAGGGTCCAGATCATGGAGCTGTGTCAGGTAGCCATCTCCTACCATTGAGTACATGCCCTCATCTTTGCTCACTTCCTCTGTGCTCAGTTTTTCAATGCTTGCTGGTAAGAAGTGGCTCCAGGGCCAGATCCAGGAACTGGAAAGGGGCCAAATAAAATCTAGCTATGGGCCACATTTGGCCACCAGACCTGAGGTTCCCCAACCTTGATCTAGCACTATTGAACATGTGCAATATACTAGATACACCAAATAATCAAACCGAATGAACCAGATGAACTTGGCAAACTGATCAAGCCAAACCAAACAGTTCCAATGTTGGATTATTGCTCGGATAGTCAGCTGCCTATCTGAATGAGAGAATAATATCTGCAAACACTGAACTGTCTATTTCTTTCACCCATAGGGCTTCAACGGTAGAAATCCAGAGTAAGCAGTTTGCGGCCTTGTACCCTTCCATGGAAGGCATCTGGCACGCTGAGTCTGGCGGATCTTATTAGGACTAAACCAAATATTTGTGGGAAAGTATAAATCTGTCAAATTTACCCTATTTCACCGGAACCAGAGAAAGCAAATAATGTACACTATTTCTTTCTGTTTCATTAGATATCCATTTCAGTTTGGTTATTTCAGTACTTTTTGGTTATTTCCGTTTGGTTATTTGGAGATTTCAAAATTTTGGTTTCACCATTTCAGCTCTACTGGAGATATTACGCAGGTACAATTGTCGAAACAAAGAAACCAAGATAGCAAAATAATCTACTCGAAACAGGGTAATATGTAAAGTCACCGAGCTGGAGCAAATATGCAAATACCTGTTTTGGATGTGAATATTATTCAGCCATTCAATGGGGTATCCAGAAATGGGAACAATAAGTTATCTACTATTTCTTCCAGTTCTAGTGCCATTGATGTTCTTACCCATTCCCAGAGCTGCTGCTTGGTGCTAGCAATACTCCAAACACTCACAGGACAGCCCTGCTTTCTTCAAGATGCCACAATTATGCTACCAAGAAAAGGAACTCAGAGCTCTTTCCCCCAAAGAGCTCAGAGCTTGTCCCTACACTCAATGTGGCCCCCTCACTCAGCCCCCCACTTAGCTTACCGGAATGATCGGAGGTTGTTTTGGCATAGCCTTTATCATCAAAATAGCATCCAACATGAGACGTGTCAGGCCAAGTAAAAAGTTGGGCTGATTTTCAGAGATGCTGAGCACCCTCAACTCCACGGAACCCAGTAAGAATCATGGCTTTTCAGGATATTGGTGTCTCAGGGTTAGAGTTGAAAAAATATTCAATACTATCCAATATCTGGCCATTGTGGTATCGGCCAGCACCCAGCCAGATAACAAGTAGTATCTGGTAGCAGTCAATGGTTAATCGAATTATTGATTTACTGCGATACCGTGCATTACTGTTGGTTGAATTGCTGTTTACTGCCTGTAATTATTTTTTACCCTCCCTCCCTACAGACCTGGTTTCAGAACAGTAATGGTAACATTTGGTTAGATGGCAATACAGTAAATAGTAATTCAGTAACATCCAGTAATCCAGTTTGGCGGTCACCCTCCTAGAGAAGGCGGGAGGAAGGAAGAGAAGGGACAAGGAAGGGTTAAGGCACCCAGGAGGGGAACCCTCTGGAACTATGGCCGTCTCTCCTAGGATACTGAGGTTAGTCAGTAATCCCCTCAAGTTAGTGGGTGGGCTTTCCTCTGGAATCAGGAGGCAACCCATATCATCATAGGGGAGGAGAGAATGTGCCAACCAGGAACAGGAGGAGGGGGGAATAGGGCCAACAGCCACATGACCAAGTGCTCAAGCCAGGCCACCTGTGTCGCACAGTGAGGGAGTGTTGCAGTGAGGGGAAAGGAGGGGGGAAGGGTCCAGGGGTGAGGAGGGAGAATAAGGGAAGAGGGAAGGGGTAACGGAGGGGGGAATCGGGGCCGGGTAGGAGAGGATCTCGCAAACCTGAAGGGAGGCGCACGGGGAAGGAACACAGACGGGGGAGGAATGAAACCACAGGCCAACTATAAGGTACAGGTGGGAGGGGAGTGTACGAAGGGGCGCTCTCATACACCCAGACTATCTACCTGTGAGGGTTGAGGTGCAACCCTCACGGGAAAGGGAAGGGGGAGCTGCGACAGACCGGGATAGGTAATGCCCAAGGGTGGAGCGTAACCACACGGAGCTCGGCGTTCCTGGTAATCCCCACGAAGGAGTGGCGAAGCCTGAAAAATGCCTCTCAGGGTGTTATAGGGTGGTTGTGGAAGGTCTAGCCATTCCCCACCTAACTCATCATAGAGGCGAGGCAAGCCAACTCCCAACCGGGGAGGACCGTTAGGGATACCAGAAGCAGACACCCAGGGCCCAGGGCTAAGGGCAAGAAGTGGGGGCAGTGCGGGAAGGACCCGTGCGCAATCCCAGGGGAGGGGGAAGTTAGGACAGGACACACACACCGATTTCCCCCCAGACACTGTGAAGGTTAGGGCCACACCCACGCACTCACGCTTTCGTTCCAGAATCACTCGTTCCTTCTCGCACTCGTCTCACTTGCTCTCTCTCTTTCTCTCACTGCACGCACACGTCAGGCTCGGGATACACTCTCCTTTGCTCAGATACTCAAGGGGCCGGTCTCGCAGGGCAAGCTCTGTTCACCAGCAAGGAGCTTCTCCGCCCTGCTCCCTTATATGCAGAGTTGCAGCGTGCTTCTGCAGGAGGCGCGCCGAGCGTCGGGGCGGCGGCCGTGGGGGCGGGGCTAGCCGACGTGCCGCCGTGCTGGGCGAGGCCGGCCTTTCCTGTGCGGCGCTGGAACGTTGCGGCGCGGCCGGGGGCGTGGCCTGTGTCCCCGGCGGCGTGGTTCCTGCGTCTGCGGGCAGCGGCCCGCTTTCCTTTATGGGGGGCGCCTCACGGGTCTCCGGCTCTCCTGTGATCGGTGGCGGCTGCGGGATGGGCGCCGCTCTGGCCCCTCCCCACGGTTTAACTGTCGCTGCCGGCGGCATTTGGGCTTGCCGTTGTCGGGCGCCCGTGCCCCTCCATCTCCTCAGGCCCCGAGGCCTGACACTACCACAACTGGGAAGCAGGGCAAGTCAAGACCACAGAACCACACACACAATCCCAATCAGCACAGTCAACACAAATACTCAGCTTTCAAGGATCAAGGCAAGGAGGGACCAGCTTCTCTCGTCGATTACCAGTGAGGAACTGGTATCCCGCCGGTGTTTTTATCCTTTTTCTGAGTGGTCCAGGTGAGTGTGATTACCAGTGATTCAGGGCCCCGCCTCCTGCCATGTGCGTCCTGCCGCTAGGCGCGCACTGCGTCGGGGTGGAGCCGGGGATGTCCTGCAAGAATCACCCCGTGGCAGGGAGACCGGAACGTACAGTGACGCTTGGGAAACGTCCTGTTGTGCCGGGGCCGGTGTTCTCGCTGCTATCGGGGAGGTGTCTCCTTGTGTAGGGGACAGGGCGCTTCCTGGATCCCTGTGAGCTTTCCGGGGTCTGTGCTGAGTCCCCTGTTGCCGGGGCTGCCTGGGCCCTCATGGTGTGACACCTTCATGGTAACCGCCTAGTTACCGAACAACCGCCAAACTAACTGAAATACCTGATATTGATCATGGATTTTTATAAATGTTACCCATCAGCACTACTCATGACATGCTGGATGTAGGTGCCCAAGTTTTTTAAAAATTGACCTTGTGTGTTTTACCTTTGCCCCTTGAATGCCATCTCTCCCCTGAGCTCCCTGGGCACCAGGAATACCCTGTAAAAACAGAACTGCAGGTTAACCTGGGCATTCAATTATGATGTCCACTTTCATAGAATGAAACATCTGGATGGGACCCCAAAAGAACATGCATTAAGGTAGGATCTAGCTATACTTCATCCATCCCCAACATGTTTATTCAGTTCCCTCCAATGAAGGAGATCACCTTAAAGCCTGCAGAACATGCGTGGCAGTGCCAGCTTACTTCCTGTGAGGGGTCGAGCTCTGGGCTGCTTCATTACCCGTACTCTGCCCCTTTCCACCAAACTAACTGACATGTAGTAGGGAGATATCGCTAAATTATTGCCCCAAGTCATTCCACAAAGATTCCTACTCTCCTTGAACCACTGAGTGCAGCAGTTTAACAGAAACCAGGAACCTTGTGACCTATTTACTGGAGGCAAGGTGGAAAAAAACCAGCACTTCAGGGCCAGTCAGAGATACCTGTAAATATTCCTTCCCTGCTCCCAATAAACAGGGCATTTCCTAGACATGCACAGTGCCACGAACTAGGCTGGGAGGGTAGGTGGGTTGCTTGAGCCTCTAGTTGCTCTCAAGTGCTTTCTTTGCAATTGGAAACTCAAAATGGTGCAAGGAAGTCCCGCAACATGAGACTTCCTTCGTACCACAGGATGCTCCTTCTCTCCTCCTCCAAGCAGCATGGTGTCAAAAACTGCTCCCCCCTGATTGGGGGTGGGGGGCAAATGGGATTAGAGCTGAAACAAGTGCCCCCAAAAAAGGGACACTCATTGAATTTCCGGAACCCGAATCAAATAAAATTTCAGGTAGTTTTTGTTACCCGTACTCATTTTCAATCGGGTGCCCAAAGTACAAGCAACTGATATACCAACATACCGACAACAATTTGTGCCTCAATTTGGATATTTGAAACAGTACCCCAAAAATGTGGGTATTACCTGCAGGTACCAAATCGGGTACCTGTTTCAGCTCTCTTCTCTACTATCTGTATCTTGCACTTCCTGCAAGGGAAGCTTCTGAGTAAATCCTGGAAAATGGGATCAAGACTGAAGGGAAGAAGGGAGTTGGGCTGTTGGGAATCTTGTCCAATTTGACTCATTAGTTTACGGTTTGTCCTTGATCAAGGTAACATCAACTCACTGGACATTAGCTTATTCATTGGTACAATCATAATACTTTGATGACTTCCTGAAGTGACTGCGAGACTTTGATTTGTTAATAACTGCAAAACTCCAGGGCCCTGGATAAGAAAGGATGATACTAGTGCAAATTATTATTACAGGATTCCCGTATTAGAGAAAATGTAGGAATGAGCAGTTTTCAAAAGAGAAATGCAGAAAACCTGAATTCCTCTCCTAAAAGGAGACAATAGGTAAAAACAGATGTGTGGCCAGCCGGACCACTCCCTGGGCTACCCTGGGGTAGACAATCCTGGGCAACATGGACCAGGTCAAGCTGGGGCACTGAACTGATGCTCCTGAAGCTGGGGAGCGGTCCCGCCAGTCACACAGCCTGGGTAGGGCCAGGAGCACAAGAAACGGGTGGGTGGGGCAGCCCCGCCCACACAGTCCTCCCATGATAGGCAGCCTTAGTGGCCAATGAGGCACAGCCATGGCTGCCGGCAACGTATGCCAGAGCACAACAGATGCGCTAGCTCGCTGTGGCCCAGTCACGCAGGCCTTAGCCCAGGCTGTGAACTCGGGAAATCTCCAATCTGGCCTGGGGCAATCTGGCAGTGCCTGCACACGTGTGCAGGTGGGTCCCAGACTACAGCGGGCCACAGTCATGTGACATGTCTGTTTTTACCCAATCTTGCTTACAGTAATCATCAGGAAGATAGGGGGTAATTTCAGACGTTACGAAATCACAGTCAACCACAGTGAATCCCCTGTGGTGGCTGTGATTCACGTAATGTCTGTTTGATTACAGCCAGATGTTCACCACAGTCCAGAACCGTGGTTAGATTGGCCACGCTCCAGGATGGGCCAAAAGTAATGTCTGTTACCTTGGCCCATCACGGTCTGTGGCCCAGACCGCAGGATTGGCCGCTGTGCCTGCCCGTCTCCCGGAGGGAGGGCGGTCAGGGGAGCGCAGGGGGCGGGACTGTGAGGCCGTATGTCGCGCTGCGAAGCCCCACCCACTTCCCGATCCCCGCTAGGAATCAGGCCGGCACATCTGAAGGATGGCCAGACTGATTCCTGACCAGGATCTGTAGGCCCATCATGTCTAAAATTACCCAGGGAGATCTTATAGAGGATTAGAGGTGCAATACTGATTTTGCAATTACCTGCATTCCTGGGATACCAGTTTCTCCTTTTTCCCCTTTACTCCCTGATGGTCCCTTGAGTTAGAATATAACAGTACAATTATATACATATTTTGCCACAACCCATCTGATCACAGATTAACATTTCCCCTCCCATGGCTACTCATCTCCAATTAGCCAATACAGCAGGAAAGCGAGTCACAAAGAGGGCCAAGATGTGGCTTCCATTTTTATCAGAACCCACCCACCAATCTGGATCTGTTGGAACCCAGACCGACCATGATCCAGTCCCCATCCAGATTAGAAGACCTGATGTCCCTCCCCTTGCATATCACCATTTTGCATATGCACACAGCCAAAAGGGAAAAAACCACATATGCACAAAAAAGTATTCGATTCAACGGGTATGCACAAAACAGTGCTGCACTCTGTTGTATAGCACCATGCCATTTTGTGCGTGCACACTGAATAAACATTTTTTGGAAAAGTGTTTGGCTGGGTGCATAGTTCACATGAGCAAAGCAGAGGATTAAAACTGGGTAGCGAGATCCTGGCTGGAGTTCCATCCTTTTGACAAGGTGGATTTAATCTCTGAAGAAAAAAGAGCTGATGTCCTTCAGCACTCGTCACAAATACAGCATCTCCATCCCACTCATGAAATGGCTGGTTACTATGTGGGAGGAAGAGCCTATGCACATCATTGTATGAATGTACATACAAGAACATCGACTGTTCTCTGTGTCTATAACGGAGATTGTGCTGCAGGAAAAATCGTTCCTTAAAAAAAATATTTCGCTGGAATCTTCTAACTGTAAGCAGAAGAGAAATAAATTGGGGGGTTTTTTTGTCTAACGATCAAATGCAAGTATTGATTTCTTTACAACTGAAAGAAAATCAATTTTGCATTCTCAAATATAGTTTACACATTCGGACTGTACTCCAAATATCCAAATTATGCATCCACCAAGCTCAAATTTGTATATTTTGGGTGTTTTGTTTGGCATACTTACTTATTTTTTCCACTTGGGGATTTTGTTTTGGGGATTTTGTTTTATTATTGTCTTCAGTTATTCATTTAAAGTATCTTCGTCGTGTCAACAGTGTTATTTAGCACTAAATAATGTTACCAAAGATTGGAAATGAATAACTGAATAAACCCAAATATCTGAACCGAAACCCCAAAGCAGACCAAAAAAACCAGAATTTCCAAAGCGATATGTTCAAAACGGATATGCATTTTGGTGGATGAAGAAAGACGCAAACAACACTTTATACCCGCTCCATTCCTAAGCTCAAAATCCTCAGATTCAGCATTCGATGCAAGTATTTGTTTCACCTCTAGATTCCTTTAAAGCGGAATAGAATTCGAAGTCAAAATCTGGGAACTCTGATAAGAACTTCGAGGTCAGCTACTTTGACTTCTCCTTATTCAGTTTAGTTCAAGGCCACTCTTTGCTTTGCTTTGATCCAAACCAATCAAAGAAAGTCGTTACCCCCGAGAGACATCACTTGAACAAACATGGTACATAACATTGAACAGCAATTGCGTGGACACCAGATTAGCTCATCGGAGAGCCAATGTAGTCTTAAGAATAGGGTGCTGGAGACCAGGGTTCAAATCCCATCATAAAATGAACTCCCTGGGTAGTCTTTGGCAAGTCCCTCTGTCTCATTTCTGTAAAATGGGGAATGTATGTATCCTGGTCTCTGTGGCAGTATAAATAATAAAAGACATAGATAGAGCTTTGGCATGTTTATCCCATGTCCACCCCATTATCCCTGCACACAAACGTATCCTTAGATGAAGAAAGGAACGGAAGGATCACCTACCTTGGGACCCTGCACAGTCATTCCTTGGGAGCCAGGCGATCCTTGTTGTCCCCCAGGGCCCTGTGGTCCAACTTGCCCAGGAGGGCCTGGCTCGCCCTAAGTCCAGACAACATAATGAAACCAAACAGTGGGAAAGGGCAAAATTAGTGCCTTTCTGTTGTCCGCGTTATACAGCATATGCAGTGCACAAGTCTATTACATAAGGTGTTGGACTTGGACCTGGCAGGCCAGAGTCCCAATCTCCTTTTAGCCATGAACTCATTGGGTGGCCTTGGACAAGTCATTCTTGGTAATTTCAGACGTAATGATACCATGGTCAACCAGAGTGAATCCCCTGTGGTGGCCCTTGGTGCCGTTACGTCTGTTGTGAATACCTGGCGGGAAACACATTGACCATGCTTTCAGACCTCCGGCTGCCTGGAGGTCTGAAAGCGTGGTGGGATCGGGCCCTGAGTGTGGTGGGATTGGGCACGATCCGGGCCAGGCCGCAGGTAATGTCTGTTACCTGCAGCCTGGCCGGATTGTGGCCCTGGCCAAGGTTCAGGATTGGGCACAGCATCCAGATTGGCCACTGTGCCCACCCGTCTCCCAGAGGGTGGGCAGCCGGGGGAGAACAAGGGGCGGGGCTGTGCAGCCACATGTCACGCCATGCAGCCCAGCCCCCTTCCTGATCTCCAGGCGGAATCTGGCTGGCACGCCTAAAGGACGGCCGGACTGATTCCTGACCAGAATACAAAATGGATCCCGGAGCGCAATTCAGCATGGCGGGCCTCACGGCCCGTTACATCTGAAATTACCCTCTGTCTCAATGTCAGTTCCCCATCTGTAAAATGGGAATAATAAACTACCTAAACAGGGTTGTTGCAAGGGTGTACCAGACAACTGGGAAAGGACTTTGAACACTGAATGTGCTATAGAAATGATAAATGATGATGCATCAGTGAAGAGTGGCTAATGAATTCAGAAGGAAGAAACAAAGGGCTGGAATCCACAATAATCTCAGCTATAGAGCAGATCAGAATTTTTTGCAAAAGGCATTCTAAACATTTTAATAAATTAATAAAAAATCACCCATCCTCCCACCAACTAGGGATGGGTGAACGCGGTTCGGATGTTCGTAGTTCTGACCGAACTCAGTCTGTTCGGACATTCAAACCGAACGTCCAAAACGAACTCTCGAATGACCTAACAGTTCGGTCATGTTCAGATGAGTTTGGGGGCAGGAAAAACGCCTTTTCAGGGCAAAAATAAATAAGGTTTCGGTTTCATTTCGGTTTCAATAGCGCTATTTTTGACTGTTCAGCCAAGTTCGGCCAACCCAAACTCGGCTGAACCGAACCATCGAACCCGAACTCAGGTTTCGAACCGAACGACCAAACATCCGAACCGCATTCTGTTAGACCATCCCTACCACCAACCGCATCCATACAAAAATGGTCTTTGAGAGAAACCTACATTTTTTCAGTGTCTTTCTGCCAATGACATGAACAGTCATTTAGAGGCTTTCTACTAATGACCTTTTTTTTTTTTTTTTTAGCTACAAATTGTGTTACTAAATGCTTCCACTTTTGGGAGGAGGGGGATGTCAAAATGCAAAGCATATTCTCATCTTGAAAGCTTCCAAACAAAAATATTGGTCAGCTTTGCAAATTTTCTTCATGCGCACTCCCAATCCAGGGTGCCTTTTGAGTGTGACAAGTGAGTGTGTGTGGGCATCCCCATGACTTCTACCACCGCTGTCCTGGCCACACACACACACCACATGTGCAAATCTCAAGCAACTCAATCCAAAAAAGCAGTGCTCTGTACAGCCCCTAATCAGGAACCTGTTTTCATTGTGTTTTCCCCATTGGTGGCAATGGAAAAATCAGTGAGAACAATGTCCCGTTCTCCCAATTTCAACTAGCTCTTCTCAATTCTATTGACTGTGCCCTTCCACTACTGTTTCAAGCTGGCCTCTATGAACTGGGCCAGGAAATATCTTTTTTGTGGTGTTTGTATTAGACTTGTGCTAGGCTTAGCACAGTGACGCTCGAACCTGACTATCTCAGGCCAAATGTGGTCCACTGGAAGTGCCCTTCTTGATGTCCCCTGGGTGGTGCGGGGGACTACAATGGAGAGGACGTTCTTGGTGGTGCACCTAGGCTGTGGAACTCTCTTCTGGTGGAGGCCTGGGTAGCCGTGGACCTTGCCTAATTTCGACAACAGGGCAAGACCTGACTGTTCACTAGGCAGGCGTGGCTCCTCCTGCAGGGCGTTATGGGTGTTGCCCCCCAAAGTCCTGCAGGGGGACCGCTGTGGCTTTAGTTTAAAACAAACAAACAAACAAAACCGCGCTGCCGTTTCTGACAGCTACAGCAGCCTCTGAGCTGCTGCAGAGGCTGCTGTAGCTGTCACTGAACCTGTTCTCCCTTCGGGGACCCACCCACTCCACTGGGAGAGGGAGTGGGTTCCCGAAGGGACAAAAAGGTTCAGCAGCTCAGCAGCCCAAAGCGTTTTCCTATTGGAAAACGCGATTGGGGTGGCTGAGCTCCTCTGTCCACAGCACGTATGGGACATGCTGTGGAGGGAGGGGCTAAGCCTTCCATTGCACTCAATGGGCGCAATGGAAGATCTTGCCAGGGTGGTCGGGCTGACAGCCCTGGCGAGATAGTGCTTGGTGGGGACTGGGTAGGGAGCAGCGTGCGTGCGCGCGCTCCTCCCCGCTCAAAGCCCACGTGCCTTAGTTCACCACGCTGCTGCTTCCCTGCACTGCTGGGTGGGAGCTGCAAGGCTGCAGCATGCTCTTCAAGGCAGCCTTGAAGAGCATGCTGCAGCCTTGCCGTTCCCCACCCCAGCAGCGCAGGAAGTGGCAGCACGGGGAACTAAGGGCTGGGTTTTTTGGGTTTTTTTAATTGCCCGCGCATCCTCCTGGCTCACTGGGGACACGTGGGCAATTTAAAAGGAAAAAAACCTCCCCTCTCCGCCTGTCTGGGATGATCCGGAGCCGGAGCGGCAGGTGAGCACCGGAGACACTGGAGACAGCGGACTCAGCCTGGTCAGTGAGTGAAGAGATTGCCCCCCAGGGGAGAGGGTGGCTGTGGGGGGGAAGGGGTGGGTTTGTAGGGGGCTGTGGGGGGAGGG
>QEPC01009477.1:7665845-7679866 GCA_003113815.1 Sphenodon punctatus | reverse complement strand
GGGGGGGGAGACAGACAGGGGAAGGTTAAAGGTAAAATAAAGGGTATAAGGAAAGGGAAGGTATAAGATTGAGGGCTGGGGAAGATTTTTGTGCAAGCACCAGAGTTCTGTAAACACAACCTGACATAGCAAGAGCTAACACAGAACAAGAGTCAAACAGCCTGGCCCTGCAACATAAAGGGTTGCAGTGCCCTCCCCAGAGCCCCCATGATTGGTTCTGGGAGGCAGGAGGCATTGAGCAATCACAGGGTGCCATTCAACTGCCTGGGACCTGCTTGCACTGCTCATTGGTCAGCGATTACATCCATCAGGTCCTTCCCCTTCCATCACAGGCCCAGTTCAAGAGTTCAGCACCATTTCTGGCTGTGAGATGTCTGCTCCTTCCTCCCCTCTCTGCATTTCCCTCCAAAAAACACCTGTCAGGTAATAATGCAATCAATAATGACTGTCATTGTTATTGATTTCATTGTCGTTATTGCAATAATAACAAAAATGAGAAAGTCGTTATCATTATCAATATAATGAAAACAAAGTGCATACCTCTAGTTTTGAAATATCATTATTTTATACTATTGTCTTTGGCTGTGCTATTTGGAAGTTTGTTTGTTTTTTTAAATTAGGTTGGTCCATCTCTGTGGTTCCACGCAAAAGAAAATCATGAAAGTACCAAGTAATGAACAAAAGCTAATGAATAACAACATCAACACCAAGATAATGAGATAACAGAAGTACCGAATACTGAAGTAAGTAATGAAGTATCAGGACCAACATAACAAATTGGCAAAGTAACAAAGAAGTAAATTTCATGATGGCGAGGATGAAGAATTTGTGAAATTCATTTTTGTTATTATGATAACAAAAATGGAATTTTTGATTTTCTTTTTTGTTATTGTAAAAACAAAAATGACAAATAATAATGAAAACAGAAATGAAAACAAATTTTTGTTTTTGAAATAATGTGAAAACACTGAAAAACTTATTTCTAGCTAATCCTGCCAAATATCAGAGATGAAGAACCTGATTTGCATGAATCCTGGGAATATTGTGCCCCTCCATAAGATAATGGAATCCTGCCAAATATCAGAGATGAAGAAGAACTGCAGAGATGAAGAACCTGAGAGGAAAGGGTTGGAGCGAGATGATGACCCATTAGCCCCGGCAGTCCAGGAGGCGCTCCATGAGATCGCGGTGCTTGAGAGGGAACTACAAGTGATGACCCAAGATTACCAGCCAGCACCAGTGCCCTTGCCAGATGCAGGAGCCCAAGCAGCAGTACACCAAGGTATGGGGGATTCACGGGTTGGGGGGTAGGAACACCCAGGCACCACAGTACCAGCCCCCTGGGTTGGCGCTAGGCAGAGAGGGATGGGGGGTCCCACACAGGAAGGCTCAAGAGCAGTGACCAGGTTATACCACTCCCTGGATCCCAGCAACCAATGTGACTGCCGGATCAGGGCTCCCCATGACCGTGCCTGATCAGCTCACATCAGTGCGGGGTGAGCCCCTGCGCCTATGGTGGAACAGAGCATGGGTACCTGCCCTGGACCAGTACGGCCCACTTCCAGTGGCAATAAGTGGTCCTGGCCCTTACAAGGCCCAGGCAGACCAGATATGGACACAAACTCAAAATGTCACCAGAGCAACCACAGTGACCCAGAGGCCGCCCCTCCCACTGGTGGGGGGGGGAGGTTATGCGGACATGTCTGCCCCTCTAGGGGCCCACCTCCTCCAGCCCACCAGGGAAAGTATTTGGAGGGGTGAATATATAGACATTTTCACCCTCCTATTCACTGACCCCATACCTGACCCGAATGACAGGGAAAATAGTTAAGATAAGGAGCGCTTCTGGCATCCAAAAGCTGACCAAAATTGGGCTAACTGGATGCTGGCATACTCCATCTACCAGGGGGTTATGGTTCAAGCATATGCATTGATAAAGTATGCTGACATCGTCTGTCGTGCCTATGACATGGGCCCCTCCAGGGCCTGGCTCAGGTACGATGAGACGCTTCATCACAGGGCCTCGTTCACCCCTGGCCTGTGATGGGATATATACGCCCCGGATCTGTGACTAGACTTCATGAATGATGCAGCCAATGCACCCAGGACCGATAGCAGGCACATTCTAATTCGAGGAGAGGTCGCACCATCCAATGACCCCTTTCAGAGCAAGGGCCGGAAGGCCCAAATCCCCAGGGTGCCCCAGTGTTGGGAATTCACTCATGCAGGTAGATGTGGGAAGCTCGGCTGCAGGTTTAAGCATGTGTGTGCTATCTGTGGAGGAAACCATGCCACTATGGCATGCACCAAGGAAAGGTAGCCCTGGGGTAAGAACAAGAATAGGCAGCCCCCTGCCCCCAAAGATTACCCAGGGTGGGCCCCTGGGCAGTGGCGGGCCAAAAGGTCCCAACAAGTCCAACAGGGTAAAATCGCCCTCAATCTGAAATTCGTAGTGGGGTTGGAATACGTGGTGAAGGCTAAATTGGACAAAGAGATCAGTGAAGGAAGAGTTGCCGGCCCTTTCCGGACTCCCTCCTCTCCACTAGCAAACATGATTATCTCCCCCTTGGGAGTGGTCCCAAGAAATCCCCCAGATAATATAGTCTGATACACCGCTTATCCCACCCCTGCGGCAGGTCAGTCAATGATGCCATCCCGAAGGAACTCACCACGGTACAGTATGTTCCCTTTGACAAGGCAGCTCAACTGGTTAAAAGTGCCGGTCTTGGTGCACGCCTGGCCAAGTGTGATATTAAATCAACCTTTCGTCTCCTGCCTGTCCACCCTGACATTTTTGTTGGCCAGTTGGCATCACAAACAGATCTTATACCACAGTAACACGTAAAATAATCCCTGGCATAGGCTCCTTCTCTGCATATGATGTACAGGCTTATAAAATTGGAACCCTTTATGACATCTATCTGATATTTGGCAGAGATGATCCTGAAGGTGTGAGTTATAGCCCTTATACCTCAAGTACCCTTTATCCAATCCTTCTGAACGTGGGCACAGAGATAGTAAATTTGGGGAAGGGGTATAAAATTGCCAAGTTTCATCCACATTAGATGGGGGACGAAAAAGTTACAGCCATGAATGTATATGCAGATTTTTTGCAAACATAACACAATTCAACCGCTTATAAAATCAGATTTCATTATCCAATCTTTCTAAAATTTGGTACACATAATGCCATCCACTGGAGGTATACTTCTTCCAAGTGTCATCCAAATATAATGAAAAACAAAAAGTTACAGCCAAAAATGAGTTTTCTATTGAAACCAATGAAAATCGAAAACAAAAACAAATTTTGATATTTATGAAAACGGAAGATTTTAAATAACAAAAGCTAAAACAAAAAATGACATGGGTCCCTGGTGCACACCTCTATTTGGATATTAATTTGTGGGAACAAATATGCAAATGACCTTTTCAGTCCTAGTGTTCAAACAAGCCTGGTTACATGCCACAGTAAGACTGCAGTCACCCTGTATTTTGGCCTACACATCATCAGTGTAATGTGTGGCATCAATCCACCATAGCAGCGCTGACTAACCAGAGCTCCTCCTGCAAGCAGACCACTTGAAGCAGAACCAAAATGAGTAAAAATGGGTTTACCCATTGAAATTGCAGTACTCAACTCGACCCAGTAACATTGTGCACTAATCAATACTTAATTAGTGGGCTACCCGATATACCAATTTACTGATTTCCAGATTGTCATGATTGTCTGGCCTCTGGAACTGATTTTTCAACTTCCCATCCTGGTTTATTTACCGATTTACCGTTTTACGATTAGTACCGATTGGTAAAATGATAACTCAGTAACAGTAATGCCCAATATTTTGGGTAACTGAGTGCCCTCAGTTTTCAGGTGTCGTTTCTTACTCCTCTTTTCCTACTCAGGTATTGATTGGGCACCCAATAGACTACTCAAAATTGCAGGTATTTCCGGTCAGTAGCAAATGTGCTACCCTTTTCAGCTCTAAACACAAGGGGCTTTAGCCTGCTGTGGATCACACCACTGAGTAGCCCTTTCCAACTCATTAAGTCTGAAATAAAAAATTGTAGTGAATGCCGTTTCTGTCAGAAACAGGTCATTTGCCTTTATTCACACGTCAAGGAAACTTACCTGAATTTTCAATATTTTTCGCTAGTTGACCACAACATGAGCTGAGCTGCTATCGACTAGGTTTAATAGCTTATGATTTATATACCAGTTAAGAGATGCAAAAGTGCCAGAAACTTACTCAATATAATGCAAAAGGAAAGTCCCGAAAATTCCTGGAAAATCCTAGACTGTTCAACAAAGTCCCAAAAAATCCCAGAAAATGACAGAAATAATGCAAAATTGATGGCGCCAATCTCGCAATGGCAGAATCATGGAAGTGCTAACCAGTGGGGAAATACCAACAAATGTTAGCAAGGGCTCCTGAAAGGTAGGTATTTCCCAATGGGAAGCAAACAGGCCTTAGTACTACAGCCCATCAACAGCAGCTTCAACAAGGAAGAACCTAGGGCTGCATGGTGGGCATTCCTACACATCTGCCAACATACTTTTACTACTACTACTACTAATCATTTTTATAGCACTACTAGGCATACGCAGCGCTTCACAGTTAGGACTGAAGCAGCAGCAGTTTTTACCACGCCGCGATTCCATTCCGCCATTTCGGAATTGCCCGTGCCACACCGCGGCTTTTCTGCCGACATTCCGCTAATTCCGCCGGCATTCTGCAAATTCGGAAACTATCAGAAAAATTGCAGAATTGTCAGAAACTGTCAGAAAACCACTGTTCCACTATTTTGTGGTGCTGGCGGAATGGCGGAAGTAGCGAAAACGGCATGTTTTTGGCTATTTGTGAAGCCTGTAGAAGAAGCGGAATGAAATTAGTGGAACTGCAGAAGTAGCGGAATGAAACTAGCGGAATGAAAGCCTCTGCCACGCCGTACCACTAATTGTGGAAACGCTGTTTCCTGCGGAAATAGCTACCGCTGCGACTTTCCGCTACAGCCCTATTTACAGTAAAAGATTTTCAGAGGCAGGCCCCTGCCCAGTGGGGAGCATCTTTAGACATAACAAAGATTGGGTGTCAAAACCCCAAAGCACGTGTTTGACCATTGTGTGTAAGCACCATAACAATCCCAACGCCAATTTGGCCACCAATTGAACACTTGATGTGAACACCATTGCATCACAAGGACAATTTGCGTGTTTTGGCTGAACACATGGCCAATGTTGTGTCTAATCATATTGCATGGCATGTTTTATTTATTTATTTATTTATATATTTAATATATTTATATCCTGCCCCTCCTGTTAGCAGGTACAACATGGGGAACGAGGCAGCATCGCTTGTCTGCTGAGATCGGGTGACGAGCAAAACACCAATTTGTCCCAAGATGGGCTGTGTGTCTAAGCAGCAGTGCCACATGGTGAACACAGGACCAAACCGGTGTTCATATCAAGGTCAAAATACACATTCAGACACCTATTGACATTATATCCAAAGACACCCATGGACACAGGTGAGGGGAACAGAGGAACAGACAGACACACATTCCCATTTTACAGATGGGGAACCTGAGGCAGAAAGATTGTGACTTGCTCAAGGCCACCCAGTGAGTTCATGGCCAGGGCAGGATTTGAACTTGGCTTCCCAAGTCCAGCAACATGAGGGAAATGGCACCTAGAGAGTTCACACATTGCTACGGGTTCTCTGGTTGCAGTAATAGAATGCAAAGTTCACATTCAGTTAGGGAGCATTGTCAATTCCATCATTTTCCCTGATACAGCTGCTTCTTTCAGAGGCTATTCTAAAATGGTGAGAGCTGCATGATTGACAAAGAGGTTGGTAGGCAAAGTGGACAACATCAAGCCTTCGGGATTTGAGACAGGAGCAAGCAGTTCCACCTTGGCAAAGAATCGGAGTTCTGATGTACTCACAAATCCCGGCATCAGCCTCTCCTGGGGCTGCAGGTAATTGGCTTCAGCATCAGCCACAGTGTACAGAGAAAGCTTGGCTCTGCTGCCACTCAAACAAAGTGATAGGAGGGGGAAAAAGCAGTCAATATTCCTAAGAGATGCACTATCCCTCATATCTGCTTTTCCCCAACAATCCCCCCAACTCTTTCCTTCTCTTTCTAAGCATTTGATTAGCGGTAGCGGTAGCGGAGACATGCCGAAAGAAACCTAATCCACACACAAAATAGCATAAAAATACATATTTAAATAATGGTCTTTCTACCTAATCAAGCATCATTTCCCTCTTCCATGCTTTTATCTATGAGCAAGCAATGCCACTGAGGGCAGGAAAGGGTGGGAGGGCGATGTGCAGCATATGGATCTAAAATGAGCCCCATTGATCAAATGGCATTTAAAGATGTCTTGGGTTAAATAAGGCGCGATGATAACCAATAATGAGGCACTCCATCTTCTTGAGGGCAGTGGTGCTGAGAAAAACATGAAGCTTGGCCACGCTTGAAGGGTGATGGGAGGGAGGCGAGGAGCTCGAGGCTGTTCATTAGCAGCTTCACAATGAGCTGCTAAAAGAGAAAAGCAGGTAGGGGGAGAAAACAAGGGGGTGGATCCTTCCCCCCACACACACACACATCCCAAGGCACAGATCTGACAAGACTGCTGTCAGTCGAAACCACGGCAGCACTTCCTTGGGAGAAAAAGAAACAGCCAAACCTGTGTGAATTGTAGGCCTCTCTGTTTTGTCATCATTTCCTTCCCACATCTTACAGGGAATGGCGTCGACAGAAACCTGCTCACGGTGAGAGGCAG
Source organism: Sphenodon punctatus (assembly GCA_003113815.1). Lineage (NCBI taxonomy): Eukaryota > Metazoa > Chordata > Lepidosauria > Sphenodontia > Sphenodontidae > Sphenodon > Sphenodon punctatus. Next base: position 7,673,079 of record QEPC01009477.1, on the reverse strand, counting down.
GAACTGGCGTCTTCTACTCTGCACCAGGGGAGGCTGTGCATAGCACATACCTGACTGGTACCAAAATCGTCCCGGGTATGGAATGCTGATCTAATCATGAGAGCTGCAACTAGGCATCCAGCAAGTCGGTAGAATCCTGCTCTTCCCCAACCTGCTGCTCAGTTGAGCCAGGGTCTTCTTGCTCAGCTTTTTCTGAGCAGGGAGGGAGTGAGACATCCACTTCTGGAACACCCACTCACCCACACACACGCACTCATACACGCTAATATTCCCCATAGTGCCCCTATGCCCCACACCAGAAGAGGCCTCCTCACTCCCTTCGTCCCTCTCAGAAAAAGCCAAGTGGAAGACTCCGGCTCAGCTGAGCAGTGGGCCAGGGAGGAGCAGGTAGCAGAAACTGGGACTGGAAGAGCAGCAACAGATGTGGGTCCCAAGATCAGCATCCCACTGTGTCCCAGGAAGCCCCAATAATACCGGTAACCGATTGGATGCCTGCCAGGGGTGCCTGAAAATTGAGGTATTACCTACATGTGGCCAACGTGCTATCTGCTGCACTCCTAGCTCTCATTCACGCAAGCCCCAAGGGCAAAGAATTGGAGAGGGGAGACTGGCACGATCACTGTCTTTCTTATGGTAAAGTAGATAATGGTAAAGTAGAGCTGAAATGGGTACCCATGAAAATGGGTATACTCATTGACATTTCAATACTCAACCCAACCTGGTAACATTGAGTCCCCATCAGTACCCGATTAGTACTCAGTAACTGATGTGCCAATTTACCATTTCTTGTCCCAATATCCTGACTTCTGGTCATGATGTTTTGACTTTCCGTCCCAATTCCTTTACCGATCAGTAAAACAGTACATTAGCAACAGCAACACAAGGTATTTTCAGGTAGCCAAGTGCCTGACCAGGACTTGGGTAGCCCGTTGGACACCCAACACAATACTTGAAATTGTGGGTTCTCCCTGGGACTTAATTTGGGGGTGAGGTGGGAGCTTAACAGGGCTCAGCCCTGGCAATTAAATTCAGGGGGGCTAAGTGCCAGGAAATATCTTCAGAAGGAGTGTGCACCTCAAAATGTGACTGACCAGGAAAAGTTCAATATTTGTCATTTCAGGGTCGGAAATGAAAGCCAAAAAACAATCTGAATGGTTTATTTGGCTTTCATTAATGATTTTTCTGCCCCATCCTCTGTGCTGGCCATCATATACATTAAATCACAAGAACTCCTGTCTTTATACTGAGCTGGAGAGAGTTAGGCTGGTCTAGTAGGTGGGGTGCTAGCTGGAAACTAGGGTTCAGTTCCCTGCTAAGTCAAGCTCAAAGTCAGGGGGCATGGCTTCTGGAGCAGGCTTGGGCCCCAGCAATTCATATTTTATATATAAATTAAGCACTGGAACTACCAATTTCTGCTGTATTGTGAAGTTGCTTGCTCTTGTGCAAACTACATAGAAAATACAAGTGGTTCTGACTTGGTCACATAAGAACATAAGCCATGCCATACTGAGTCAGACCAATGGTCCATCAATCCCCAGCATCCTGTCCTCTGACAGTGGCCAATCTTAATTGCATGGGAGAAGAACCAACAGTCACAATAGGCAATCCATTCCCCGTTGTTCACTCCCAGCTCCCGACAGTAAGACGTTCATCCCGTAAGCTACTTGGTTAATAGCCATTAATGGACCTACTGTTCAAGAACTTATCCAGTCCTTTTTTAAACCCAGCTCTACTACTGGCCTTGACAACGTTCTTTGGCAACAAATTCCATAAGCTAATTGTGCGTTGAGTGAAAAAGTACTTCCTTTTATTTGTTTTAAATCTGCCGGCAGCTAGTTTCATCGAGTGTCCCCTAGTTCTAGTGCTATTTGAGAGGGTAAATAACCGTTCCCTGTCTACTCGTTCCACACCACTCAAGATTTTACAAACCTCTATCATGTCCCCTCTCAGTCTTCTCTTCTCTAAGCTGAAGAGACCCAGCTTGTCAAGCCTCTCTTTGTGCAGAAGCCATTCCATAAGCTTTATCATTCTCGTTGCCCTTCACTGTACCTTTTCTAGTTCAGCTACATCTTTTTTGAGATAGGGCGACCCATGTGTGGGGCCCAGGTTGTTTAGGCCCTTTTAGGACCTAATAGTGCCCTAAAAGTGCCACAAATAGTGCTGCCAAAGACACAAAGTACTGAATAATGAAATACCTAAGTAATGAGGCATATGAAGTAAAAACAAAGCCAAAGCAACCAGAAAAATCAAATAACTGAAATATCCAAGTGACCAAAATACCACAGTGAAGATTTGAACCTGCAAACAAAGATGGAAGCAAATAACAGTTCTGTACTTGCTTTGCTAAAACAAATATGAACATAACAAATTTATCAAATTCAGTATTTGCTTGGAATATTCATTTCAGGCCTCATTAGAGCTGAAATAAGAACCCACAAAAATAGGAATACCCACTGGAATTGCGGTACTCAACCAGACCCAGTAACATCAGGTACTAATCAGTACTAAATACCTAAATCTTATATAGGTAGGTACCTGACTAGTGTCTGATGGGCTACCCGAGTTAGCAATTTACCATTATTTGTCCCAACTTTCCAACTTCTGGTACTGATTTTTCAGCTTTCGGGATCAATTTTCTGATTTTCCATCCCAATTTTTTTTTTAAGAGTTCTGTTACTAATTTACCATTTACTGATCAGTAACTAAGGGTATTTTCAGACATTACGAGATCACAGTGAACCACGGTGAATACCCACCTGTGGTCACTGTGTCCCAAACATCTGTTTGGCAGCCGCCAGATGTTCGCCACGGTCAATACCCGCAAGGGGTCAATTTGAACCACGCTTCCCGGGCTAGCTGGGGGAATGTCCTAGGAAGCGTAGTCAAAAAGATCCCCAGCGGGACCAAAAAAAAGTAACATCTGGCCAGTTGCCACGGCCCGGGATCCCCGGCGGGATCCCGTGCCATGGCATATCCGGCCCGCCGCGGCGGCCGCATTGGCCCCGCCACCCACCCATCTCCCCGGAGGGCGGGCGGTGGGGTGCGTGGAGAGGGCGGGGCCGTGCGGCCGCACGTTGCGCCACGCAGCCCCGCCCCCTCCAAGATTCCCCACCGGGATCCCCCCGGCACGTCTGATATGGCGTGATGGGGTGACCCCAGCGGGGAATGAATGGGTTGTTTTCGGTACGGGGCCAAGCGGCCCCATAACCAGGGGCCCGAGGGAAACGCGGGTCTGCGATTCGCAGATTTCCCGCGGAATTCCCCTCCCCCCGTGGAATCTCCTGCCCCGCTTACCCCAGCGCAGAATTTCCAGCCTGCGCTGCGGGGACGCGGGGCAGGAGATTCCATGAGGGGAGGGGAATGAAAAAACCCTCGGGGCTTCCCCTCCCCAGCCTCCCCAGTTGCCAGGGGGGGAGGCACCCCCTTTAGATAATTAATTAACTTACCAGGGACGGCAGCAGCAGCTGCTCCGTCCAGCGCGCTCGTACTTCCTGCTCGTACTTCCTGGCCCCTCCCGACGGGGCCTCTCAGGGCGACGCAGCCGGATGACGTCATCTGGCTGCGTCGCCCTGAGAGGCCCCGTCGGGAGGGGCCAGGAAGTACGAGCAGGAAGTACGAGCGCGCTGGACGGAGCAGCTGCTGCTGCCGTCCCTGGTAAGGCAATTCCTTTTGGTTTTTTTGGGGGGTGGGGGAGAGTCAAGCACGCCCCAGCAGCTGGGGAGGGCAAGCCCCGGCAGCTGGGAAGGGGAAGCCCTGAGGTTTTTACCAGTGCGGGGGGAGGAGGAGGCAAGCCAAGCCCCACCCCGCATGGTAAATCACGCCGAGGCGCAGAATTGGGCCCTGACTCCCGCGGAATTTTAAAAAAAATTCCACGGAAGAATCGGGGCCCTGCCCATAACGTCTGAAAACACCCAGAATTAGTGAAAATGGTAAATTGGTAATTTGGTGATGCCAAGTATTTTCGGGAAATCGGGTGCCTGACTAGGTACTCGCATACCAAGCGATACTAAAAAATGTGGTTATTATCTACAGGTAGCAAATGTGCTACTCTATTAAGCTCTAGGTCTCTCTGAAAAGTAGTGGTATTTTTAAGTTAGAGTTGATAGTGTGTCTTGGAATGAAGCATTGTTTCTCGGCAATCTATGGAAAGGTAACCAAAGGAAACATGATGCATGTGCTAGGGATGTGCAAACACAATGCGGTTCAGATGTTCGGACGTTCAGTCATTCGGTTCAAAACCCGAGTTTGGGTTCAGTTGTTTGGCTCAACAGAGTTTGGTTCGTCCAAACTCAGCTGAACATCTGAAAATAGAGCTATCGATACCGATTCCGAAATTGATTTTTTTTCCAGGTATTGGTATCATTTGGCCCTGAAATCACCCCTGGTCTCTACCCCTGGGGCTAGGAAGTCTGTTTCCCAGCTGCCTCCCCCTTCCAGACACATTTTTCCCACCCAAAGTCACGCTTTTCCCACCCTCGAACTCATCTGAACTTTTCCGAAGTGGTCGGACGTTCGGTTCAGACATTTGGTTCGGTCGTCCAAACAGGCCGGGTTCGGCCCGAACTCTGAACATCTGAACCGCGTTTGCACATCCCTAGCATGTGCAAATTCATTGTGGACTGCATGCAATAGGTAAGCACAACTTATGCTTCCTCCCCCTTGTGTATGTGGGATGAGGAGTTGTGTGTGAAGACGGTTTATGACACAACACAACCCACACCAGTCATCCTATGCACAGTCAAGGCTGAGCACCCCAGGTTTGTGTGCCTCACAAACCCTTTTCACACAGCATTTCCACCCATCAATGGGGAACAGCAGCCTGGGCTGCACTCCAGGTTGGCTTCCCCCTCTGGGGGTACTGTTGCATGGAAGAGTTTTGCATGATCTCTAGCAATGAACTTCAAAACACTGCACTTTTTGGTTTGCAAGAGGGCTGAAAACCAAGGGTGGAGAAAAATAATGCTGCTGCTGGAAAGTTCATCGACTTTCCAAGGAGACAAGGACAGACCAGGATCTTAATAATGCTTCCTCCATTAGAAACACAGAAGAAAAGGGCGGACGAGACCAGATGAGGTCATCTCATTCACTCCCTTCAGCGTGGCAGGATTAATTAAACTTAACCCCCACAAGAGAGGTTTATCCAACCTATTTTTAAAAAGGCATCCAATGATCTCTGCAACCTCCCTTGGGAGCTATGGCCAAAGGTTAATGGGCAATTTGGACCAAAGAGTCCTCATTAAACCTGATAAACGTTGGGCTTACAGCTGCTGATCCACTCCGTGGGCCTCTGGTTCTTGTCAGTTTCCCAAGAATGACGAAGCCAGCCATCGAGATGCTTCCCCCAGCACCGATCAGTTTCTCGGCTATTTTCTTGCAGTCGATGTACAGTTTGACCTTGGAATGGCTCACGGCTACATGCACCTGTAGAACAGATAAAAATAGATACACTGAACCTTCCCTAGAGGAACATGGGTTATTTTTAGTATAATAACGACTTAAAAACTCATATCTGGAAGAGTTTGTAGTCACATGGGCAACCATAGTATGCCATCTTTGTGAATAAGGTATTTACAAAAGCCCAGCATGGACACCAATGGTAAATCTGTGCAGTCACGCGAGAGCATACGGGATGGCAAAGGCTCAATGTGCTACAGAAATTACTGGATAAATATGGGCCGTGTCTCAAAAAGTTATGAAATCTACCTTCAGAAAGCCAAACTTGTGACTGCAAAATTAACCACTTCAACTGGGTGGGGGGGGAAGGGGAACCATAGCTCAAGTGGTAAACGTGCGTTCTTTGCACGTATACGGTCCCAGGTTTAATCCCTGGCATCTCCACTTTAGGATCCCTGGTAGCACACCTGGAAGAGGCCTCTGTTGGGACTTGGAGGGATCTCAGGTAGCAACCCGGGATGGCCTCTGCCGGAGACCCTGGAAGAGCCGGATTTGGACCTGAATTTGAAACCCCTGTTGCCATGTGCAGTTGTGACAATACTGGGCTAAAATGGACCATTGGTCTGACTCAGTTAGGCAGTTTAGTTAAGTTTAACTAGCTCCCCTAATTCCTGGCAACAGATGGCTAGAAAGGGATTTCCAGTCCTGGAAAAAAAAAATAAAAAAAATTCTAGGTCCTCAAGGATATTTTTTTTGTCTTGAATTAAAAGGAGAAATTGATATTTTTGACTCTCCCATCAAAACAGAAGCATTCTATGCAGATTAGAGCTGAAATGATAATCAATAAAAGGCCTAAGCTGAAGGCTAAGGAAGTTAGTTGGCATCTTTAGATTAATTTTAGTGCTGAAACAAGATTTTGTCAAAACAAGAATTCCCGGTTCCCAATACCATACTGGTTGAATCGAGAACCTCTTGGTACCAGGTAATGTCTCATCCAACATTTTGTTTCATGATTTACTGAATTTCAGATTACTGGGATACCGGTTACCATTTTGCCATCCATTTCAAATCCTGAGAGATAAAACTGACAGAATACCACATTTCTTGCCACTCATTGATTTGTATGCAGATTCCTTTATTAATCTGCAATTCAATTGCAGATTGGTCAAAGCAAAGGGAACAAGAGCAACAATTCTGATTGGAGGAACTGGAGTGGAGGTTAAGAGGTTCTGGAGGGAGGTGAAGGGATGGGCTATCGGTACAATGATTGGCTCAGAAATATGGAAATAACAAACCCAGAAGTAAAATGGTACCCTCGACAATGAGGTAAGTGGTAAATAAAGGGTGTGCCGTATGCAGTACATGGTAAGTGGAAAGCCGGTACATCGGAACGGTATCTCGTGGTGTTGCAAGAATCAAGTAATCACATTGGTATTGGGAAATGGTCAGGAAATTGATCCCAGTTCCCGATATGGTGAAATTTCTTGCCATCAGTAATTTAACTGCTCCTTTCACTCCTAATTTATTCCAGCTTTCAATCAGGGATGGCGGATTTTTATTTAATAATAATAAAAAAAGAAATCATATTGGGAATTATGTAAGACTCCAAGTCAAAGATAGTACTAGAACTGAAACGGTTACCTGATCTGCTACCAGAGAGTAATCCGCATTTTGGGGTGCTCCACTCTACTGAAACTGCCCTCGCCAAAATCACCAATGATCTACTTGTCGCTAAATCTAAGCGTCACTACTCCATTCTTGTCCTCCTTGACCTCTCTGCTGCCTTTGACACTGTCGATCACTAGCTCCTCTTGGACTCGCTTTACTCTTTGGGCTTCCG
>QEPC01009477.1:7621879-7635544 GCA_003113815.1 Sphenodon punctatus | reverse complement strand
AATGCCCCTCCTGGTGCCCCACGCGCTGTACATGCTACCTTAATCCTGTCCCTGGTGCTGACCACATGTTTAGAGGTTGGCACGCTCTTTCAAGCCGCTCTGAACTTCCTGTTTAGAGTCGACTGGAGAACTGCACATGCACGAACTCGCTCCTAGGCTCTGTGCATGAGCAAACTGTGGGGGTGGGGAGGGTGTCACTTCCAGGTCAGGATTTGCAAGGAGTCTGCCTGGGAGGGGACTTGGAGAGCCAGAAGCTCTCATTGAAGGAGGAGTCAGGAGAGTGGAGACCTGTAAGGGTCAAAACTTCGCAGAATGCACATTGGGTGGCTAGGGAGTGCCGTCCACCACCTGGTCATAGGAAAGAGTAACACATTGCCAGGATCACTTGGGGCAGTATTTTATGGAGCGCAATGGAGAGGCAACCGGCAGCAAACAGTAGCATATATGGGCTGTAGCCCTTGGCGCCCTGTGGGCAGGAGAGGGGGCAGGAGGGAGACAAGGGAGCAATGGATGTGTGTGTGTGCGTGTGTGCGTGCGCGCTATTGGCCAGTGGAACAGCAACTGTAGGGCGGTGGGGAGTGGAGAGTGCTTGTGTTTTTTTGTGTAACTTTTATTCAGTGTTTCACTTAGCACGGACTTTTTCTCTCATGTGGTGTGTGGGTGTGGGCAGCCTGCTGCTCCAGAGACCAGAGCATATATAAAGGTGATTCCGGATGCACAGGCACCATTTTATCTCTCTTTCAGTTCTTGAGAGAGAGAGAGAGAGAGAGAGAGAGAGAGAGAGAGTTTGCAGTTCACCAGCCAGCTGGTGGTCAGAATGAATCTTTTTCATTCAAATTACAGATCACTGTTAGATTATATTTATTTATAGATAATATTTTATTAATAATCATCATCTCAAGGAAACACGTTAGGTAGTGTCAAGTCAGACCACGGGTCCATCATCAAGTCCAGCATCCTGTCCTCCAGTTGGGAGGAGACGCTGCTGAGCTCAGCCTGCCCTGTCTGGGCTTGGGCCTGCTGGGTGAGTACATTGGGGACCCAACTGGGACTTGACCTTGGCTTTTGGGGGGGCAGGGACCCTGGGGAGTCCCTTGTCTTGGGAGGAGTGGGGAAGTTATAATAAAAAGTGATTATTATGGGATGATATCACATATGGTTATTACATATAGATTGGTTCTGCCCTTTTAGTATATTTTTAGTATTTTTAGAATATTTGTAATTAATTTTTAAATTGTGAGAAATAGTATGTTTTAATTATGAATTGTAATTGTTCATTGTGTGTGTTGTAAGCCGGTCCAAGCTGCTCTATGAGCAGGAAGGTGTGGGATAAAATTGAAATAAATAAGTAAATATGATTGTGCTGCCAGCTGCCTCAGAACATTAATTCTTAATTTTTAATTGAGTAAAGTTGAACTTGCTGCTATGTGGTGTACTCTAACTTGAAGGAATAGACTTAAAAAACACAACTACTCATGCTTTCCTTCTCCTCCCAAACATGAGTAGACAGGCCATTTTGTGAATGTATGGGTCCACTGGTAATGACTACTCTTGTTTAAAATGGTTCCTTTGCTGTTTTACTCTTGCCCCCTGCTGGAAAGTAGTTCCTTGCCTCTCTTCTTGTGACTGCTTTTGAGAATCTTGCTTGCTGGTTTTGTGGAGAAACAGAAATGCATAGTATGAATTTGATTTATTCAGCCCCACATGTTTGCTTGCTATACAGGCCTGCAACTGGCCAGACTTTATAAAAAGGGCCTGTTTATTTGTACAGGCATTTGACTTTCGGGGATATGGTGTAGCTACTAGGGATGCTGGTCTTTCTGGGCCTGGTTTGCTTGCACTGCAGCCCTGCAACTGGTCAGACTTTTTAAAAAAGGCCTGTTTGCTTGGATGGGCGTTTGACTTTTGGGTATTAATTATTTATTAATTAATTTATTATTATTATTATGAGCATTTATATAGCACAAGCAACGTACCTGGTGCTTTACAAAGAATAAAATGGACACAGTCCCTGCCCGAGAGCTTACACTCTAAAGACAGGGGGAGGGGAGACAGGGAAGGGGGAACAGAGGGAGAGACGAGGGATGTGACATTCATGAGGATGCAAGAGCTCAGGTACACGTTCTTGGCTTGATTGCAGTAAGTTGGGAGTTTACAGATAACAGGTGGGGGATAATCCTGGNGGCAGGGACCGTGTCTATTTTATTACTTTGTAAAGTGTCAGGTACACTGCTGGCACTATATAAATGTTTGTTAATAATAATAATAATAATAACTAGGCCAGAGCTGCTCATTAGTGAAAGCTTTCACAGCTCTGCTGTAGTAACGGAGTTGGAGTAACAGAGAGGGGTCGGAATGGAGACTGAGTGCACACCACTTCAGGGACCAATGAATGAGCAAGAGCAAGTTCTTGGAGGAAAAGGATTGCCCAAGAGTATTAAGGGAGGTGGGAAGGTGGAGACAAGAAAAGGCAGAAAGAAAGGTTTTAGAGATGAGAAGGGAATCCATGACACCTGAAAAAAAACATCCAGCACGTATCACAACTTTTCATGTATATCTGATCGCAGACAACAAGAAAGGCAATGAGGGCAACATGACATAGATAACTAAATTCTAGATAGCAATAGATTCTGACCCACAAATTTAATCCCATAAGACCATATAGCCCTGTAAATGCACGAGCCTGATTCGACTATTAAAAATTCCATCTTGCAGCAGAATGAGAGAGAGATCAACCAGCACCTGAGGCTCCTTGGTTAGCTCCACTCATATACCCCACATGATTGTACATCAAACACAATCGTTTGTTCTTTTGTCTCTGGCTGCTGCACTGATGGTGACTCCTAGAGTAGACAAGGCAGGGAGCCAATCCAGCTGGGACCTCCATTATCCACAGCAACACAGATGATAAAGGGTTTCGATAATACAAGTTATGTGAAGGAATTTGAAGAAACTGAGTATAAGCTTAGTTTAGAGAAAAACTGACTAAGGCCACTTTCAGACATGTTTCCGCCCCCCCCCCGGCGCATATTTGGACTGCAGGGAGGAATGCGCAGCCCGAATATGCACGAGAATTGACCGGTCTGCAAGGCCTTTCTCCCCCTGTGCAGCCACGCAGCCCAAATATGCTGGTCTTCTATCATGGTGTTTGCTATCGTAGGGCTTGGGAGTATGAAATTGATAGAAATGGTTTTTGACTTCGGGATTGTTATGAGTTATTATTGTCATTTATCATTTATGTTACAGTCATAAAGAGGGTTCACTATAAGCAAGTGTTTGCTATAATGGGTTAGAACCATTACACCAAAACAGATTGAGTTTAGGAATAGTCAAGGAATTTAGGGTTGAAGTATCCAAAGTTTGGTCTGAGGTTGTAAAATGCATGTCTCTGAATTGGAGTCTTTGGGTGTCTTTATACATAACGTCAATGGGTGTCTAAATGTGTGTTTTGACCTTGATATGAACACCGGTTTGGCCCTATGTTCACCATGTGGCGCTGCTTAGACAAACAGCCCATCTTGGGGTAAATCGGTGTTTTGCTCACCCACTTATCTCATCACGCAAGCACTGCTGCCTCATTCCCGTGTTGTACCTGCTAACACACCATGCAATATCATTAGACACAACATTGGCCACATGTTCAGCTGAAACATGCAAATTGTCCTTGTGATTAAATGGTTTTCACATCGCATGTTCAACGGGTGGCCAACTGGGTGTTTGGATTGTTCTGGTGCTTACACACAATGGCCAAACGCATGCTTAGGGGTTTTGACACCCAATCTTTGTTATGTCTAAAGACGCCCTCTGTGACAGGAACAAGCACTTGGATTTGCTTCATAAATAGGAAAAGCCCTCTTTATTTCAGATCTATTTGTAAACCAAAACAAGGATGAGAGCAAGGTTAAGAGGAGAAAAGTATAATAATGATGAGAAAGAGATGAAGTTGTCTAGTGGGACAATCAAGGACATGGTTGAACCCTGGGCATGAGATTTATCAATTTAGGCTTTACTAGTAAGATAAATGAGACCTTTCTTCTGTTCCTCAAGTGATATTTGAAGTCAGCTGAGAATATGGTACGAAGCTTTGTGACTCACACATATTCTCATTGATTCTCACTCTATTTTCTCGGTCTGGGTTTCATTGAAGCCAAGCCAAAATATTACTGACTGTAGTTCGCTCTAGGCTATTGCTGATCTCCAACCCCAAGCTGAGGTAAAAGGTTGGACGTTTCAAAGTTGTGAAGAGAAAGCTGAAAGCAGTTGGGAAAAGTGGAAGGAGTAGCTGCTTGCACTTGGACCTACATCCGCTTCTCAGTTCCCTAGTTAAATAAATTGTGTTTTCAATACAAGAAATAGGGTTGGAAGGGGAACTGAAATGAGTACCTGTAAAAATGGGTACAACCATGAATTTCCAGCAACTGATCAAACCAAATATTTTGGACACTTCAGGACCCAAACCTGTTTTTTTATCAGGTATCCAAAACACCGACAACTGGTATACCAAAATATCAATTTTCTTCCCCATTTTGGGGGTATTATTTCAGATACTGGAAAAATCAGTAACTGAAATTTCTGCTTTTCAAGTACTCGATCGGTATTTGGATACTGATTTGGATACCAAAAATAGTACCCCAAAATGTGTGCATTACTCGCAAATACCAAATCAAGTACTCATTTCAGCTCTAGTTAGAAGTGCGTGGAAACACGCCCCCTCCATTATCTTATCTTGAATTGCACATGCCAGGATTAAATAACTTAAGCCCTTAAAAATGGCTGCCCCCTGTCCAAACTACATTGAATGCTTCACTGAAATGGAACAGTCTTCTTACAGGGGGTAAATTCTTGCAGGGTCCATCCTACTAATAAAGCCACAGTGGGATCAGTTTCTAATCACCAGCCTGTTTCTTTATTTAATACAAACTACAGCTGAAACAAATATTCATGCAAATGAATAAATCTATCAAATTTGTGCTAGCCAAAGAGAAACTGAGAGTGCAGATAACAAACAACTGCCACTTGTTTGCCTCTTGTTGGGTACCCGGTTTGGTTATTTTGATTGTCTCATATGTAGAGCTGAAAGGAGTACTCTCCCAGTTGGGAAAATCTGTCAACTTGGAATATTTTGAATCAAAAGTGTCAGACGGTCTCCACCTACTGTTTGTTCAAATGTCCAAATTACCTTCTATGTCATTTAGTCGCTTCAGTTCATTCATTCCCTTCACTTCATTCATTCCATTTACTTTGTTCCGTTTGTTTATTTAACTTTCAAGGTAGCGATTCTATTGATCAGACAGTGACTCAGACTCATTTCCTGAATGGTTGCCCTGCCTCCAAGAAAAGAAAGGGAAGCCATAGTGACAAGTACATGAACATGCCAAGAATGAATGAATGAACGGAAAGTACCAGGAATGAATGAATTGAAGAAAATCTTAAAAGAATCAGGTGCTTGAACGACCTAATGAATGTCCAAATACCAACTGCAATTTTGGTTACCAGTTTTTGGTTACCAATTTTGGTTACCAGTTTTTTGAGTACCTGAAATGACTTTAAAAACTGAAATAATAAAATAATAAAATAATAATAATAATATTAATTATTATTATTATTATTATTAGCAAGCATTTATATAGCGCAAACAATATACCTGGCACTTTACAAAGTAATTGAATAGACACAGTCCCTGCCCTAGGCATAAAACTGGTATTTGGAAATTGGATTGGATTCCAAAAAGGACCCAAAATTTTTGGTTTCATTCAAGTACCAGAAATTTGGTGTGTATATGCATTTTTGCAGCTACTTGTTTCAGCTCTGACTGAAATGGACAGCAAAAAAAGTTATCAATGTTTTATATCTGTTATTCCAGACAGCCAAACTGGAATACTGGATATTACTAATTACCTTTTGCCAAATTATCATTTACCACATTACCGTCATTTACTACATTACCACATAAACAAACCAATCTGGATAAAGTGAGTTGGTGGGGTGGGGGTGGGATCAAATGGTAATAAACTGTAATGCAGTGATTTGGTTATCTGGATAGCCAGATAGCTGACGGATAACAAATCGGATATAATTCGGTACCCAACCAGATACTGCAGATACCCCATATCATATTATTTATATCGGTCTGGGACAACTCTGAGCCATGAATGGCTACATGCCGCTCTAGTTGCAACCTTATATATCAGCTGGTCATGCCCAGCAGTTTTTTTCCTAGTCACATGAGACCAAACACACCTGTGTGGTACTGAATCAAGCAATTGCAGTAAAAACTGTTTCCATCAGAAACAGGCCATTTGCCTATGCATGCGTGATGAGGAAACTTACTGGCTTTGACACTATTTTCACTAGCTTCCATTCGGCAATTTCCATTGTTTGGTACTTCTGGCAATCCTTTTTAGGCAGGAACAGCCGCACACCCACATAACATTCCTTACAAGCAGCTTACGTACAATTGCAAGCTCACTACATACCTTCATCATTTCACTTATTGGTCATTATTTTAATAATTATTTATATAATGTCAGCAGTGTACTTCTTGTGGCTCCTTGAAAACTATGTTTTGACTGTGGTATTTCAAGGACTAGCCAAAATGGCTGCGAGGCTGCTGGAGCCATTTTGGAAAATGGGTGTGCATGCTGCGCAGAAAGGCCCAGCAGCCATTTTGTTTATGCACAGTTTTTTGGGTTTGTTTTGTTTTTTCTCATGAAGTTGGTGGGTGCAGAAAACAGGAGAGAGAGAAAAGAAAGAGAGAGACAGACACGGGATGCGAGACGCGGTATGATATGCGTACCGCATAGTTCCAGTAAGTAAAGGAAGAAAACAGTCTCGACTGAGAAGGTGTCAAGAACCTATGACAGGTTTTCTTCTTGATTCAATCTAAAAGCAAGCCTAGAACCTTGATTCTTGATGAGAATTGAGAAAAACCCAAGATTGAGTTTTCGCCCTACTTTACACCTGTGTCCGGAGTGCAAAGTCAGGCAATCATTTAAAGGGCAGTGCCCCGATATATGAAACCACATTTTGCTGAGACATCTCACATTTCCCCCTTGTAAGCTGGCTGAATTAAGCATTCAGAAACAGGTAGTATGACTGGTCCATGACCAGACTCTGATGGAAGGAGAAAGTAGCATAGGGTCAGAGGGGGAGCAAGTATTCTGTGCAAGTCACTTTACAAAAATGTAACCAGGATAACACTATCTCATTCAAAATAATGTTTTTAGCAAACTGGAAGTATATTTCATCAAAACCTTTTCCCCTTCTCCAAAACAAATTGCACGATCTAGCCAGGAGTCAGCAGCAGTCTGACTTTCATTCATAATCTGAGAGTGCTCCTCGATTCCCAGCTCCATCTGGATGTCCAGGTGGAGACTGTGGCGAGGAGTACATTTCACCAATTATACCTGGTGTGGCAGCTTCGACAGTATCTCTCAGACTCCAACCTGGGCACTATCATCCATGCTTTCATTACCTCAGGATTAGACTATTGTAACACACTCTATGTGGGGTACCCATGGTGACGGTCTGGAGACTGCAGCTGGTTCAGAATGCGGTGGCCCGCCTCCTCACGGGGACGGGTTGCTGAGAGCACATTACATCAGTGCTCCGTTCTCTGCATTGGCTGCCTATAGTCTTCCAGGCCCAATTCAAGGTGTTGGTTTTGACCTATAAAACCCTAAATGGCCCCACCTACCTATGGGACTGCCAGACTCCCCAGGCCCCGGAGCAGCCCCTGCGGTATGCTGGGAGCACCTTTATTGAGGTTCCCCGGGTATCCCATAAGGCGACTGTGAAGAGGGCATTCTCAGTGGCTGTACCTAGGCTGTGGAACTCCCTTCCAGTAGAGGCCCAATTGACCCCGGACCTCTCTTCCTTTTGATGTAAATGCAAGACCAGGCTGTTCCGCCAGGCTTTTGGTGAGAGAGATGGGTGAGTCTGGGTTAGGGTGGTTGGGTTTGATCTATGACATCCCTTGGTTGGTTTTTTTAATAGTTTTAATATTTTAGTATATTTAATATTTATCATTGTATTTTTTATTGTATTTTATGTTTTTTTGTTAGCCACCTGGAGCCGCTTTTAGCAGGAGAGACAGGGTATAAAATTTTGTAAAATAAATATGATGCAGTGCTTCCTCAGTTCCATTGCAGTTGTATTTTGAAAACCAGGATTTAAAACTGCTTCACTGTGCTCCAGCAGCCAATAAGACTGAAGCCAATTGGTCTGGCCCCAAAGCACATTCTGTGCAGTTTAGAGGCAGCTTCATTCATGCATTTGTAGACTCCTTGTGTCAAATCTCTTGGCTTTAGAAAATTTACAAATTGTTTTTTTCACAGAGAGGAAAGGGTGAGCAGCAAAATCTTACTACTTGAGCACCCACTCAGCCACACATTCTCTGTTGGTTTTAGGTAGAGAGAAGGAGGGGTGAAATGAGAACGTTGATTGTTCATTACATTAATCCACAAGATTCTTACAAATCTGGTAAGATCTCGTTGTGATTTGTGAGAACTTTATGAGATTCTCAGAAACACGCTGTGCACGTGAAAATGGCTGCTCCGGCCATTCTACACACGTGAAGTCCCCCCTGATGGTCATTCTGCGCATGCACAGAGCAATTTTTGAAGTTTCTTGATAAATCTCATGAGTAGGGCTGATGCGGCAGCAGTTTTTACCACACCGCGATTCCATTCCGCTATTTCGGAATTGCCCGCGCCACACCGTGGCTTTTCTGCCGACATTTCGCTAATTCCACCGGCATTCTGCAAATTTGGAAACTATTGAAAAAATTGTGGAATTGTCGGAAACTGTCAGAAAACCGCTGTTCCGCTATTTTGTGGCTCTGGAAGAATGGCGGAAGTAGCAAAAATGTCATGTTTCCGCTATTTGCGAAGCCTGCGGAAGTAGTGGAATGAAATTAGCGGAACTGCGGAAGTAGCGGAATGAAACTAGCAGAATGAAAGCCTCTGCCATGCCGTACCAGTAATTGCGGAATCGCTGTTTCTGGCGGAAATAGCTACCGCTACGACTTTCCACTACAGCCCTACTCATGAGATTCCCTAAACCATAAAAAGGCTCTGCACATGTGCAAAATGGCTGCCGGGGGCTGTACATGTGCAGAATGGCCATGGTGGTTCTCGCAGAAATTTGAGAGAATTGCAAGGGCAGGTTTCTGCCCTAGTAAAGAGTAGAGCTAAAACAAGTACCAGATTTGGGACCTGCACTCTGGCATTTATATCCACATTTATTTTGGGGTTATCCAAATTGGTACCCGAATACCATTAGAGTACTTGGGAAAAAATGACATTTCAGATACTGTTTTTTTCAAGTACCTAAAATTACCCCCCAAAAAACAAAAGAATGCTCCCCCAAATTCCCCAAATCAGGACAAAAAATTATATTTTATTATACCAGTTGTCAGTATTTCCGGTATTTCAAAAACTGGTTCAGATACCAAAAAGTACCCAAAATATTCCGTTCTATTCAGGTACGGAACATCTGACAGGTATACCTGGTTTTGAGGGTACTCGGGTCAGTAGTACAGATTAAGAAGATAGACGAAATTAGCCAACATCTTCCAACTTGTGGACAGAGCTTGGAAGTTCCTAGGGCTTTGCACAATTTGATGACTTGAATCTGACAGAGAGGGGAAAGGTCGGTGTTTCTAGGTCTCCCAGAAGGAAACAAGTTTCTATGACAGCAGATGCCATCTGCGCTAGCCATCATCACCATTGCCTCATGGTAGGAATTAGAGCCTTCTGTCTCCTCAGTCTAATCGGTGTAATATCCATATTCTTGATATTCCAAGCTCACTCTCTTCTGGTGCATTGCTGCCCATTTCAAGCCTCCCTGGGGAGGCTGATCTGCCATTATTAGCCATTTAGATCAACAAATAGCCTTGGGTTTTCCTTGTCTTTTACTGTGGAGTCATTCTGGTTTCTTCCAGAGGCTTCAGTTCTTTACCGTACGTTCGCTCTCACTCATTCTTAAACTTGGAGTCTGTTTCCCAAGTTCTCAAATCATTTGCTTTGCCACTGTAAGTTTGATTTTCAGAGGCAACTTGCTCGTCTTCAGAACTGAAAGGAGTGTTTCATTTGTATTCATGAACTACAAGAGCTGGGTTGTGGGTAGCGGATTCAGGAGCAGGCCCTAATATTGGTTTAGGGCCTGCTCCTGGCAAGACTTAGGCTGCTTTTACACATGACAAAATGGACTCTTGTAAGTGCTCAAGATAACTCCTGAGGGGCGGGGGGTAAGGGGGTGGTGTAGCCATTATTTTTAAGGACCCTTGATCTGTGACGAGATATCCAGTGCAAACTATTTCTGGTATAGAGGGCGTCCATCTTGTGATTGATTTGGCTGGAGACAGATTAGGGCTGCTGCTGATATATCACACACCTACCTGTACAGCAGCATCCCTACATGCTCTAGGTGAATTGGTGTTGGAGGTGGTATTGCGATCTCCAAGGGATATAGTCCTGGGGGATTTCAATATCCACGCTGACGCCAATCTTGGGGAAGCAGAGTGTGAGTTCATGGCTGTCATGACAACCATGGGACTGTCTAAGAGGGTTGTTGGCCCATCACATGATGGAGGACATACCCTCAATCTGATTTCTGCACTGGCTTTGAGGCAGGGGATCCAGTGGTGGTGGGCATGTCAGCTGTGCCCTTGTGAATTATTATCTCCTCCGGGCCAGTCTCCTGGTGCATGTCTGCTCCCGGAGGGGTGTTGAACCAGTTCAGTTGGTTCACCCCAGGAGACTATTGGAACCAGAGAGGTTCTGGAATGCCCTAGGGGAATTACCTCCCAATTCCGATGGGTCCATCATTCGATGAACTCGTAGCTCTTTGGAACATCTTGAAGACTGAGGCCATCAACCAAACTGCTCCTATGCGTCTGCTTCCCAGATGCCGATGATGCAGGACCCTGTGATTTACAGAGGATCTGTGACAGATGAAGTAGGAAGGGTGGCGATTAGAGCAATGGTGGCGCCGTACTCACACTGAAGCTGACCGATTGCAGTGTAGAGCTAGTTTGAAAGCATATGCTGTAGAGCTGTGCGAGCAGCAAAGAAGGCGTTATTTTCTACCCTCATAGCATCTGTGAAGATGCATCCAGCTGAGCTTTTCTGGATGGTGCAGAGGCTGGTCAGTCCAGCCTCTCTCTGCCTAGAATTGGAATCTTCCAGTGCTCGCTGTAACATGTTTGTCAACTTTTTCATGGATAAAATTGCTCAGATTCATCATAACTTCAACACTGCACATATAGCAGTAGGTGAACCCAAGGTTCCCACCTTGTCCAATTTTATGGGATCAGTTTTGGTGGTTGTCACCTGCTGATGCAGTGGATGTCCTTGGGACAGTTAGAGCCACCTGCTGTGAATTAGATCCATGCCCATCCTGGCTGGTCAATGCCTGCTGGGAGACGTTAGGGCTATTGCTGCCCAGGGTTGTCAATGCCTCCTTTAGGAAAGACCGAGTGCCGGGCAGCCTTAAAGAGGTGGTGGTGCGGCCTCTGCTCAAGAAACCACCTCTTGACATTGGCTTCCCTACCACCTATTGGCCAGTCTCTAATCTTCCCTTTTTAGGGAAGGTTATTGAGCGGTTGGTGGCTCAGCAGCTTCAGAGGCATCTGGACCGCATCAGTTTTCTTGACCCTTCACAGTCCGGCTTTCACTCGCGGTTTGGCACCGAGATTGCGCTTGTGGCTTTGGTCTACAATCTACACCATGAATTAGATCAGGGAAGATCATCTCTTGATTTTATTAGCTCTGTTGGTAGCGTTTGATATCGTCAATCACGAGATGTTGGTGACTCGCCTGCGGAACTGGGCCGGGATGGGAGGAATTGTTCTAGAATGGTTCCGCTCATTCCTGGCTGGGAGACCTCAATGAGTGGTTCTTGGAGAGTGCTCATCAAATCCCAGGACCTCACATGTGGAGTCCCACAGGGTTCTATTCTGCCCCCCCCCTATTCAATGTGCATATGCAGCCTTTGGGCAAGGTAGTGAGCAGGTTCGGCATATGATGTCATCAGTATGCTGATGATACCAAACTTTACCTCTCCTCTTCTGCAGACCCAGACCCGACAGTCTCGGTGCTTACCTGGTGTTTGGTAGATGTGGGGGATTGGATGAGGGCGAGCCATCTGAAGTTGAATCCCGACAAGATGGCGGTGATGCTGGTGGGTAGGGCTGAGAGTGTGGTGACTCCTGTCATTGATAGGGTTTGCCCCCCTTTAGCCACCAAGGTCCATAGTCTGGGGGTGCTCCTTGATTCACAGCTCCACCTGGATTTCCAGGTGGCGGCTGTGGTTAGCACTTACATTGCCAGTTACACCTGGTGCGACAGCTACGGTCATAAGTCTCAGACTCTGACCTGGCCACCATCATCCATGCCTTCATTAGCTCTAGATTGGACTACTGCAATGCACTCTACGTGGGGCTACCCTTGGTGATGGTCCAGAGGCTGCAGCTGGTTCAGAATGCGGTGGTCTGTCTCCTGATGGGGACAGGTCATCGCAAGCACATTACATCAGTGCTCCGTTCTCTGCATTGACTGCCTATTGTCTTCTGAGATCGATTCAAGGTACTGGTAACAACCTTTAAAACCCTAAATGGCCTGGGCCCTGCTTACCTGCGGGACTACCTCATGCCCTGGGCCGTGCAGCAGTCTTTGCAGTTGGGCCCGGGTGAGGACGCCCGACTCGAGGTCCCCCAGGTTTCCCTGGTGACAACAATGGGGAGGGCATTCTTGGTGGCTGCGCCTAGGCTGTGGAATTCCCTGCCAGCGGAGGCCCACTGGCCCTGGACTTCCCCTCTTTCCAAAGACAGTGTAAGACCTGGTTGTTATGCTAGGCCTTTGGGGAAGGAGACAGGTAGGGGAGATGGGGTGGGGTTTTGGTCCCCTTTTCAATAATTTTATGTTTGTAAATATTTAGTTGTAATTTTAATTTTTGATTTTATTATGATTTTAAAATGTTGTGAGCCACCCCGAGCTGCTGTTGTGCAGGAGGATGTGGCATAAAATGCTACAAAATAAATAAATAAATAAATGATAAGTGCTGGAGTTTTGTAGTGTGTGAACGCACTATTCCCCTTTTATGCAGTGAGATCTCACAGGTCTTACAAGGCTGCGAAATCTTGCTGCATAAAAGGGGAATAGTGCATTCACACATTACAAAACATCAGCATTTATAATACCCAGTATTATCTTGAGCATTTATGAGAACCCATTTTTGTCATGTGTAAAATCAGCCTAGGTCTTGTCAGGAGCAGGCCTTGAACCAATATCACCAGAGTCAAACAGGAGCAGGCAGAAACAACATCAGGGTACAGGCAGGGTTCCAATACTGGGAAACAATCCAATCAGATGACGAAACAAGGGGGAAGCTCCAAAGCAACACAAAAGCCAAACCAGGGGGTCAGAAACCAAGGATGCGGTCAGGTGGGGCTGGAGCAAGGGCTAAAGTGTAGGCCAGGGTTGAAGAGTTGAACTAGAAGGCAGGTCAGGCTGGAAGTAAGTGGGGGCTGGAGATCAGGAGAAGTGAAAGGTAATGAGTTTGGGAGCACAGAAATGAAGAACAGGAGAAGGAGAAGGTAAGCAGAGGTCAGGGTGCAGGAACTGGGAAGGAGCTGAGTAACACAGAGGCAGGTGTGGTGCTACC
>QEPC01009477.1:7605203-7619340 GCA_003113815.1 Sphenodon punctatus | reverse complement strand
AGACAACAAGGAAACTCCTTTCCCCTGCCCCCCACTGAACCCATCTCTTTCCCTTCCTCTTCTCGTGCACCAAAACCAAACCCTTTCCTTCCTACTTCTCCTCTGTCCTGTCCTTCTCTTCCCTGTCATTCTCTTCTGATTCGACTTTTCGCAGGACAGGGAGCTAACTCAGTCCTCCCAGTTCTCAAAGCCAGAAGGAAGGCTTGTCCCAAAGCCTACACCTTCAGAAGGCAACAGGTGGCCAAGGATGCCATGAAAATTGAGGATTCGAGTGTTCAAGTTAAAGGTAGGCAATGGCAACGTGATCTATTTTTTTAACCTACTATGGTTAATTTGGACCTGGTGGAAAAGAGAGTGGACGGGACCCCAGTAAGCAGACTCTCTATCCCCCGGTGGCAGTGCTTCACACAACAGCGTTCCCAGCATTAAGTAATGTAATGTCCATCCAGTGTTAACCCTGGGAACTCCTTGCTGCTGGGTTATGCCACGCCACTGGCCTACCATTGCCCTGGCTCTGCCCCTAGGCCAGGATCCGCCCCTATGTCTGCCGGCAGCATAGCCACCAGCGGCAGCTTCAATTTGCCCACTGCCCCACCAGGCTCCAAACCCACCAGCCACCACTGCACAGAGGCCTAGCCTAGGAATCTGGATTAGCTTCTGTTGAGCTGGCAAACTCAAGGTGGTGACCTGAAATTAAATACCCTGCAGGGGTCATGCTCAATCAATCAGGAGTCCTGTGGGTTAGACTGCTATTTGGCATAAGGGATTTGTACTATGTTCAGTAGGGACGGGCGAACAGAACGGAGTTCGGAAATTCGGTTCGGTTTGAAATTCGAGTTCGGAAATTTGGGTCGGTTTGGTTGGGTTTGAAATTCGAGTTCGGTCAAATTCCAAACTTCCAAACCAAGTTCGCCATTCAAAACCAGTTTTTTTGGTGTGTGTTGCCACTAGGGATGGGCGAACAGAATGGAGTTCGGAAATTCAGTTCGGGTTTGAAATTCGAGTTCAGTTCGGAAGTTCGATTTGGTCGACCGAACAGACCAAGTTCGGTCCAAACTTCCGAACCGCATTCGCCCATCCCTAACATTCAGGCCTCTGCCCATAGCTGCTCCCATATGCCTCACTGGGCAAAACATTTGCTCCAGAACCAGAAGGCCCCCGTTTGATACTTGTGGGCCCTGGCATAATATCAGGAAAGTCCTCAGAATATTTGAACTAAATTTATCCACTGACCTTTGGTATTTCATTTTGAGTATTACATCTTCCCTATTGAAGATGCAGTTCCTTTGTATTGCTTTACATTCATTAAATTAAAGCATATAGCTATTCACGTCTCCATTATTGCCAACTGGCATTTGTGTTTCTGCCATTGTTTCCAATGGGCATTCTGTGTCATTTATTTTAGTATGTCTCCAGGGAAAGGCAATGGAAATGAGGGCATGCACTCAAGTACACAGAATGTATTCATGCCACAAGTCCATGATCTAAACCTTTCACAATCATCTGCACAAAGCCCACCTCTCTTTCCCTCAAGCCCCCTCCTTTTCCCTTTTCTTCCTTCTCCCCTCCCCCCCTTCCCAAGAGTGAGGGGACAGATCATTTGGGGTGAACTGGGGCAGCAAGTAGCTTTATGTGCCCCCTATTCCCAAATCCTATGCAGCCCTTGGAGCTTGTGATAATTTTCAAAGTTTCCCCTGGGCAGAAAAAGGTTAGGGCTCAAAATCCAGCCCCGCCGTCCGCGATTGAAAAAAAAAAAGCTTTCGACGCTGCACTCACGTTCAGAGCTGCACACTTGTTTCCCTGCCATGAGTTTACAAGACGTAAGTTTCCCCCGCTCAGGTAAAATAGGCAGGTCCCCCAAGGCTGTATTCTCACTTGCGGTGGCAATGGCAACAGTGGGAGGGGCGAGGGAGACGCGGCAGCGCAGAGGAACCGGCCAATGGGAAAAGAGCCGTTGCGAACGGGGATCTGCCATGACTTCTCTCATACATGTCAGGGTAGGATTTTGCACCCTGACATGCGTGAGAGAAGCCACGGCAGATTCCCGTTCACACCGGCTCTTTTCCCATTGGCTGGTTCCTCCGGGCTTCCGCATCTTCCCTCGCCCCTCCCTCTGTCACCACCACCGCCGTAGGTGAGAATACAGCCTTAAATTCAGCTCTAATAAAGTTTGCTACGTTATTTTGGGGCTGGGGAGCGTACAAGCCTCCTTATTGTTACAACAATAGTATTATGTAACACTCTGGACTTTTCAGAAAGTGCATGCCATGTTGAATGGCATGGCCTTACACTTGCAAATGGCAGATTGCCTGTGCTAACCCTTGAGCAGAATCCTCTCTCAACCGTGTAGGGATGTGCAAACAGAACCAGGTTCGGATGTTCGGCCATTTGGGTTGAACTTTGAGTTTGGATTTTGTATTCAGTTCAGTTGAGCTCGGTTTGGTCTTTAGTTCAGAGCAATCAGAAACTGAAAATGATATTTGGTTTTTGAAATAATGGGAAAAAAACTAAAAACATATTTCCCACTATAATATTTTTGTTTCTTATTTGATTTTGAGGCAATTTGGAGATATTGTACCCCCAATGAAGGATACTAGGTGTACCAAAATACTAAATGATTAGTTAAAGGAAACCGATTTTAGAAGCAATTTAATGTTGTGATTTTATGAAAATCTCCATACACATTCATGGCTACAACTTCTTTATCTTGCATCCAATGTCCATGAAACTTGTGCATATTATGTCCCTTCATATGCTTAATACTTCTGCCAATTTTTAGAAAGAGTGAATAAAGGGTCCCAATGGTATAAGACATTAACCTGAAAATACATTTCCAGCTGTAACATTTTGATATTCCATTCTGTTTACAGGATATTTGACAAGACTGTATAACATACCTTTACTGCCATTTCTACAAATGTATAGGAGATTTTGATAAAGGGTCCCAATTATATAAGCAATTGANTGTCACCTGCTGATGCAGTGGATGTCCTTGGGACAGTTAGAGCCACCTGCTGTGAATTAGATCCATGCCCATCCTGGCTGGTCAATGCCTGCTGGGAGACGTTAGGGCTATTGCTGCCCAGGGTTGTCAATGCCTCCTTTAGGAAAGACCGAGTGCCGGGCAGCCTTAAAGAGGTGGTGGTGCGGCCTCTGCTCAAGAAACCACCTCTTGACATTGGCTTCCCTACCACCTATTGGCCAGTCTCTAATCTTCCCTTTTTAGGGAAGGTTATTGAGCGGTTGGTGGCTCAGCAGCTTCAGAGGCATCTGGACCGCATCAGTTTTCTTGACCCTTCACAGTCCGGCTTTCACTCGCGGTTTGGCACCGAGATTGCGCTTGTGGCTTTGGTCTACAATCTACACCATGAATTAGATCAGGGAAGATCATCTCTTGATTTTATTAGCTCTGTTGGTAGCGTTTGATATCGTCAATCACGAGATGTTGGTGACTCGCCTGCGGAACTGGGCCGGGATGGGAGGAATTGTTCTAGAATGGTTCCGCTCATTCCTGGCTGTGAGACCTCAATGAGTGGTTCTTGGAGAGTGCTCATCATCTCCCAGGACCTCACATGTGGAGTCCCACAGGGTTCTATTCTGCCCCCCCCCTATTCAATGTGCATATGCAGCCTTTGGGCAAGGTAGTGAGCAGGTTCGGCATATGATGTCATCAGTATGCTGATGATACCAAACTTTACCTCTCCTCTTCTGCAGACCCAGACCCGACAGTCTCGGTGCTTACCTGGTGTTTGGTAGATGTGGGGGATTGGATGAGGGCGAGCCATCTGAAGTTGAATCCTGACAAGATGGCGGTGATGCTGGTGGGTAGGGCTGAGAGTGTGGTGACTCCTGTCATTGATGGGGTTTGCCCCCCTTTAGCCACCAAGGTCCATAGTCTGGGGGTGCTCCTTGATTCACAGCTCCACCTGGATTTCCAGGTGGCGGCTGTGGTTAGCACTTACATTGCCAGTTACACCTGGTGCGACAGCTACGGTCATAAGTCTCAGACTCTGACCTGGCCACCATCATCCATGCCTTCATTAGCTCTAGATTGGACTACTGCAATGCACTCTACGTGGGGCTACCCTTGGTGATGGTCCAGAGGCTGCAGCTGGTTCAGAATGCGGTGGTCTGTCTCCTGATGGGGACAGGTCATCGCAAGCACATTACATCAGTGCTCCGTTCTCTGCATTGACTGCCTATTGTCTTCTGAGATCGATTCAAGGTACTGGTAACAACCTTTAAAACCCTAAATGGCCTGGGCCCTGCTTACCTGCGGGACTACCTCATGCCCCGGGCCGTGCAGCAGTCTTTGCAGTTGGGCCCAGGTGAGGACGCCCGACTCGAGGTCCCCCAGGTTTCCCTGGTGACAACAATGGGGAGGGCATTCTTGGTGGCTGCGCCTAGGCTGTGGAATTCCCTGCCAGCGGAGGCCCACTGGCCCTGGACTTCCCCTCTTTCCAAAGACAGTGTAAGACCTGGTTGTTATGCTAGGCCTTTGGGGAAGGAGACAGGTAGGGGAGATGGGTTGGGGTTTTGGTCCCCTTTTCAATAATTTTATGTTTGTAAATATTTAGTTGTAATTTTAATTTTTGATTTTATTATGATTTTAAAATGTTGTGAGCCACCCCGAGCTGCTGTTGTGCAGGAGGATGTGGCATAAAATGCTACAAAATAAATAAATAAATAAATTATAAGTGCTGGAGTTTTGTAGTGTGTGAACGCACTATTCCCCTTTTATGCAGTGAGATCTCACAGGTCTTACAAGGCTGCGAAATCTTGCTGCATAAAAGGGGAATAGTGCATTCACACATTACAAAACATCAGCATTTATAATACCCAGTATTATCTTGAGCATTTATGAGAACCCATTTTTGTCATGTGTAAAATCAGCCTATGTCTTTTCAGGAGCAGGCCTTGAACCAATATCACCAGAGTCAAACAGGAGCAGGCAGAAACAACATCAGGGTACAGGCAGGGTTCCAATACTGGGAAACAATCCAATCAGATGACGAAACAAGGGGGAAGCTCCAAAGCAACACAAAAGCCAAACCAGGGGGTCAGAAACCAAGGATGCGGTCAGGTGGGGCTGGAGCAAGGGCTAAAGTGTAGGCCAGGGTTGAAGAGTTGAACTAGAAGGCAGGTCAGGCTGGAAGTAAGTGGGGGCTGGAGATCAGGAGAAGTGAAAGGTAATGAGTTTGGGAGCACAGAAATGAAGAACAGGAGAAGGAGAAGGTAAGCAGAGGTCAGGGTGCAGGAACTGGGAAGGAGCTGAGTAACACAGAGGCAGGTGTGGTGCTACCCCTAGGGTGGATGGGGAAATGCCCCTCCTGGTGCCCCACGCGCTGTACATGCTACCTTAATCCTGTCCCTGGTGCTGACCACATGTTTAGAGGTTGGCACGCTCTTTCAAGCCGCTCTGAACTTCCTGTTTAGAGTCGACTGGAGAACTGCACATGCACGAACTCGCTCCTAGGCTCTGTGCATGAGCAAACTGTGGGGGTGGGGAGGGTGTCACTTCCAGGTCAGGATTTGCAAGGAGTCTGCCTGGGAGGGGACTTGGAGAGCCAGAAGCTCTCATTGAAGGAGGAGTCAGGAGAGTGGAGACCTGTAAGGGTCAAAACTTCACAGAATACACATTGGGTGGCTAGGGAGTGCCGTCCACCGCCTGTTCATAGGAAAGAGTAACACATTGCCAGGATCACTTGGGGCAGTATTTTATGGAGCGCAATGGAGAGGCAACCGGCAGCAAACAGTAGCATATATGGGCTGTAGCCCTTGGTGCCCTGTGGGCAGGAGAGGGGGCAGGAGGGAGACAAGGGAGCAATGGATGCGTGTGTGTGCGTGTGTGCGTGCGNGGGGCGGCCCTGGGGCTGGCATAAGCAACGTAACTGGGACTTCTAAGATAGCATCCCAGCAGTCAGGAGACATAGTTTAAACACATCCAGGCTGTACAATTATCATCACAATCACATTCTGCAGCACTGAGACAGAAGAGAATCTCTATTGACTGTTTCCTAAACAGATGCTTCTGACTTCCCAGAAACAAGTGGAGGAGATATGTTGGGATGGTCCCATCACAGAACGAGGATATTTGGTTGACATTTCTGTTGGCCAATTCGCATTACAAACCAATCTTATACCACAGTGACATAAGAGAATCCCAGGCATAGGTCCCTTCTCTACATATGTTGTACAGGCATATAAAATTGGGACCCTTTATAAAATCTTTCTGATATTTGACAGAGATGATCATGAAATTGTAATATATAGTCATACCAAATTTCATGTACACTGCTTAGATTATAAGATGTTATAGTCAGACATACATTTATATGTTAATTGCTTATACCACCAAGACCCCTTTTCTAATCCTTCTGAAATTTGGCAAAGGTAGTTAATATGGGAAGGGGTATAAACTGGACAAGTTTCACCTACATTAGATGTGAGGCAAAGAAGTCACAGCTAAGAATGTATATGTAGAATATTGCAAAATACAATACTTCAACTGCATCTAAAATTGGATTCCTTTATCCAACCATTTTGAAATTTGGTACACTTAATTCTTTCTATTGGTGGTATATGCACCCCAACTTTCAGCCATATATCTTAAAGAACAAAAATGTTACAGTCGATAATGTGTTTTCCATTTTAACCAATGGAAATTCAATTCCAAACTCACCGAACGCATCCGAACTGAATGTTTGAATTTGAGTTCGGTTCGCACGTTCAGTTCGGTTGACTGAACTATTCGAGTTCGGTCTGAACGCCGAACTGCCGAACTGCATTCGCCCATCCCTACAACCCTGCCTCTGAGTGGGCTGAGAAGAGGAGATCCTTATTGGAATTAACTTTATATTCCCATCTCGGTTCCAAAGGGGGATAAATACAGTTCCACATCACAAGGCCAGGCCTACAGCTGACCTAGCTTTTTACAAAATCTTCAACTAGAGGTTCACCTCCTGGGGAGCAGCGAGGACTGAGAGAGGGGGGGTTGCATTATTGATGCTTCCTGCAGTGCCTCACGCATATAGTTTAATAAAATATCCCCACTTCAGTGATTGCCCTGAAAGTTCTCTTTCTTGCAAGAATCTTTATGCTCCCATTCGTATTGCACATGACCTAGCTTCTTGCTGTTTAAAAGAGATGCTGCCATGAAAACATGAAAACATAATAGGAAAGAGCTACAAATGAGAATGAGTCACTTCATCCGCCATACAACTTGTACCTCTCCACAGATGCTTGCTCTCACTGCAACAGGCTTGGCCTGTTTATTAAGATTTAGCAGCCCGACTTTTTTTGAGAGGCGTTCGAACTAGGTTGGTGCACTGTTAGTTCGTCAACCTGCAAGTTTCCAGGTTTAGAGAACAAAAAGTTGGGAGGAGAGGGAGCAAGAGGAAAGCTGGATAAAAATGTTATTTCGGCAAAATGTTCCAAAATCCTAATCTCCATTTCCCATGACTCGAAATGAAAATGCTTTCCCCATTCCTGGTTCTGCAATTTATTTATATATTTATTTCATTTTGGCAAGAAGATTCAGTTGTTATAAAAGCAATGCTTTTTTGGCTGCTGGAAACCAAAATATTTCCTCTTTGTCCTCTGTAATGGTTCACACAAATTAATGTGTGGTAGGAATGGAGGAGTGTGTGTGTAGA
This sequence comes from Sphenodon punctatus, assembly GCA_003113815.1. Classification (NCBI taxonomy): domain Eukaryota; kingdom Metazoa; phylum Chordata; class Lepidosauria; order Sphenodontia; family Sphenodontidae; genus Sphenodon; species Sphenodon punctatus. The sequence goes on along the minus strand of QEPC01009477.1, from coordinate 7,611,685 downwards.
ATTCAGGATAAAAATTTTAAATGTTTGAATTTCATTTTTAAAATTGCTGTTTTCCCCCAATTTGTCATTTTAGTCACTATACTATTTATTTTTTTAAAATAAAAATATTCTGTGCAAATAAAATTCCAACCAGCTCTTGGGAAGAAACACAAAATTAAGCCAGATAAATCATCAAACTATCGAGAATGACAGGTACTAACCGTTGATAGTAAATTTATAACTGAATTCGGCTCTGGTCGGTGTGTGTAAGCACCATAACAATCCCAACACCGATTTGGCCACCCGCTAAACACGCAATGTGAACACCATTGCATCACAAGGACAATTTGCGTGTTCCGGCTAAACCCGTGGCCAACGTTGTGTCTAATGATACTGCGTTGTTGTTAGTAGGTACAACATGGGGAACAAGGTGGCAGTGCTTGAGTGCTGCAATCAGGTGGCGAGCAAAACACCGATTTGCCTCAAGATGAACTGTGTGTCTAAGCAGTGCCACATGGTGAACACAGGGCCAAACCGGTGTTCATATCAAGGTCAAAACACACGTTCAGACACCTATTGACTTTGGGGGTCTTTAGACATAACGTCAATGGTGTATGAATCTCTGTTTTGACCTTGATATGAACACCGGTTTGGCCCTGTGTTCACCACGTGGCGCTGCTTAGACACACAGCCCATCTTGGCACAAATCAGTATTTTGCTCACCACGCAAGCACTGGTGCCTTGTTCCCCGTGTTGTACCTGCTAACATGCCATGCGTTATCATAAGACACAACGTTGGCCACGTTTTCAGCCGGAACACACAAATTGTCCTTGTGATGCAATGGTGCTCACATCGCATCTTCATCGGGTGGCCAAATTGGTGTTGGGATTGTTATGGTGTTTACACACAATAGGCAAACATGTGCTTAGGGGTTTTGACACCCAATCTTTGCTATGTCTAAAGACACACTAGGTTACCTAATGGCAATCTGTTGGTGGGCTGGATCACATTAAAAAATTGACAGTGTCATAGGGCGTTTTTAGATGAGATGTTACCCCGCATGACCAATCAGATGTCACCGACTCCACTGTTTATCTGAAGGTGGAGTGGAGGGGATGCACACTCCCATGTGCCACAGAACACCCACCCATGGTCATGCACGGAGCACTGCGTGAAATCAGGAGTGCCCCATGTGGGGCAAGCTAAACAGCTCTGTGGCAATGAGTGGCCACTAAGCCTCTGCCTGTATGAACTGAGTGGCCAGCCATGCCAACAGACTGCTCCACTGCTCAGAGGCACTGGGGCAAGGGGGGGGGGAAGGGAGGAGGGAAAACATGTTCGTTGCAAATCACAAGAACCGGCTGGGAACACTGGGGAGCCTGGGTTCCCGAGCGCTCATGCCAGGGACATATCAATTGCAAAGGCCAGCTCAACGTGCTTCCCCTTCCCCTATGGTCTGTGGTAGAGGGAACGTGTGGTGGCTTGTCCCTGTGGCCAGGTAGCCACGCTGGGAGCCGCCCGTTTGAATCGCTCCCCACACGCTCCACCTGAGTGGGTGCTCCGCGGCAGTGCCACTCAGTGCCCACAGACGCCCCCATCAGATTCAGAAAGCAGGGTAGTCAACGTCCTGTTAAAAGATCACCATAACTGTGCAAGTTAAACATGAAGAGTTTAGATCGTTTTCTCCATGGCATCAGTCTGAAAGCCTATATTTTATTTTATAAGTTATTGATATTTCTGCCCTCTCTCCTATTCAACAGGTACGTGCATTCTTTAGGTGTGATCGTGAGAAGGTATGAAGTTCGGTGTCATCAGTACGCTGATGACATCCAGATATACCTCTCATTTTCATCCAACCCAGACCCAGCAGTCTCGGTGTTTACCCGGTGTCTGGCTGCGGTAGGGGATTGGATGAGGATGAGCTGTCTGAAGCTGAATCCCGACAAGACTGAGGTGATGTTGGGGGGTAAGGGTGAGGAAGTGGAGGCCACCATCGTTGATGGGGTGCATCCCTCTCTGGTCCCTCAGGTTCAGAGTCTGGGAGTGCTCCTCAATTCATAGCTCCACCTGGATGCCCAAAGGTGGTAGCTGTAGCAAGGAGTGCGTTTAGTAAATTACATCTGGTCCGACGTCTTCGGCTTTATATCTCAGGCTCTGATCTTGCCACCATCATCCATGCATTCATCACTTCGAGATTGGACTACTGCAACATATTCTACATAGGCCTACCCTTGGTGACAACCCGGAGGCTGCAGCTGGTGCAGAATGTGGCAGCTTGTCTTCTTGTAGGGATGGGCCTCCAGGAGCACATAACAGCTATGCTCCATTCACTGGCTGTCTATAGTCTTCTGAGTCCAATTCAAGGTGTTAGTTATTGTCCTATACAGTCCGGGCCCTACTTACCTGCAGGACTGCCTCATCCCTCGTGTCCTGCATCGGCCGCTGCGGTCAGCCAGGAATACCCCCTTAGAGGTCTCCTGGGTTTCCCATGTGGTGACACTCAAAGAGGGCCTTCTTAGTGGCCACGCCACGGTTATGGAACTCCCTCCCAGCGGAAATTCGTCTCTCTCTGGATCTCCCCATCTTCCATAGACAATGCAAAACCTGGCTGTTTCACCAGACATTTGGTGAGGGGGATAGGTAATGGGTGGGTTTTTTCTTTGGGGGGGGGGCGTTAAGGGTTTTTTTATTTTTTCGGGCTCAGCTGCTGTTCTGTTATTTTAATTGAGATTTTAGATTATATTTGTATTTATATTTTTGTACTTTATATTTTTGTATCTTTTATTGTGTTTGTTTACCACCCTGAGCTGCCATTGGGCAGGAGGGGGGTGGTATATAAATGTTGATATAAATAAATAAATAAATAAATATTGAATCAAATTCAATTTTAAAACCGCAGGCTGGATGAACAATTGGACAGCCTTGATTTAACCTAAATCTCCATTTCTAAAACCTTTTAATTCTTTTCTTTCACTTAGTGGTAAGGGAGAATAATTATTCCCCTTCTGCTTTATGACAACCTTTTAAAATGTTTGGGAACTTGCTCTCATGATCTCTCTTAGTATTTTCTCAAAGCTAAAATATACCCAGCTCTTTCAGACTTCACTCATATCACTTCTTGTCCTTGCATTTATATTCCTTGTATCGATTCACCTATGCAGCAGTTTGAGGCCAGCCTGACAGCACTGTCTATGAGACTCCATTCTTAGTATTCATTATTAATAAAACCAGGCTTTTCATTTCCAAGAGAACCATTACTCGGAGCTCTGGCTGCTTAGAAAACACGTGTGGGGAAAATGCGGGCGGAATCAGTTCCTTCTCTGAAGAGGGCTGGGGAGTCAGTAGAGGAGGACAAGGTTGTGGGTATTAAATGAATTGTGTTCCATTCACTGCCAGCAAAGCCATTAGACAGGGAGTATTAATTAAGCAAACCTTCAGGGAAGCCACTTCTAACCTCATTTCCTATTTGTACCAAGCGAGACTCAGTTTCTGCATTCTCTCTCCTTTTTCTAAGTGCTCCTTTGTAAAGAGTGACTCAGTAATTATGCTCCCAAGGCAGGTGAGGGAGCATTTAGCAGAGAGTTGGGTCATAAACAAGAAGCACTCAGTAGGCAGGGAATCTGGTGGCCAAGAGCAGAGCAAAGCATAATATCATTCACTCCCTTGCACAAATTAAAGCAAATACAGTATATTGTGTCTGGTTCAGTGCCGAAATTTGCTATTTACGGATGGGAAATTTGATTAAAAATCAGAATTGGATCAAAACTGGAATCAGATTGAGTTTAATCAGTTTCCAATCTTATCGGAATTGGATCATATCCCCCCTCACACACACACACTCCTCCATTGACTTCAATGGGAAATATTCCCATTGACGTCAAAGGAAAACCAAACCTATTCAGTTCAATGGGCCATTCATCATTTTACACCACAATCCTAGAACGATAAATCGCCCAAAGAAGAGCATCACAAATTGCAATAGCAGAGAGGGGGAAACGAGTGAGTGCGCCCCTGAATTAATCTGATCCAATGAAAATCGGATGGATCAGATTAATCTAATTCCGATGAAAACCAAGTGAATCGTATTAATCAGATTCCTATTTTCCCACCACTACTATCCATCATTAATACCCACAATTTTGGGTAGTCTGTTGGTTGCCTGATCAGTACTTGAATGCCGAATAGGGCACTTGATTACACAAAATGCTAGGTATTACCGTTTACCGATAAATCAGTATGGGGGTGTCCTCTCAGTCAGTACAGGAGATGGTAAATTGTCCCATTGGGTAGCCCACTGAACACTAATCAGGTACCAATTAGTAGCAATTCTCAGCTCTTGCTTAGCCCATACACCAGTCTATGCCATGCAGATGCCACATCAGTGTGGTGGTCTCCAAAAGATTTTGTTTTGGAGGCAAGAAAGATATGGAGGCTTTTAACAATAGCTGAAACGAATATTTGTGGTGAATGCCATAGCTGATTAATGTGTTGCTTGGGCTCAGGTTGGGTGGAATGGATACAAACCTCTGTTCATTCCCACTTCAATGAATAACTTCTTTGGTTATTCCAGTTTAGTTATTTTGTTTAATTTCAGTACTTTGCTTATCTATATCCGTCATTTTGGTTACTTTGTTTCAGTGCCATTAACGCTATTGCATACATATTAGCCAAAATGAAGGAATCAAAAATGCCAATAGGGCAGACCCAAATAATGACCACATGACATCTCCTCTTCCCATAGGCACTTCGGAGGAGGAGTGGCTTCTGCCCTAAAGACGTTCTAGCAAGAGCACTACAGGGTTGGCTTTGCCATCATGGTTGCAAACAAAACGTTGCAGTCTCAGATTGGTTCCTTCAATCCTTCACTCTAGCATGCGACAAAACAGCTAGGCAAAAAGCATAGGCAATGAAGCATGGGTGTAATATTTAGAGATAAAGAAGATGGTGGGATGGAAGGCATCCCTTGTTTTGCATTTCCCAATTTTGGGAGGTGGAAATGCTTTTCCTGTCCCTTCTCTGGTAGCTTGCTTTTTCAGAAGATGACCACAGGAAAAGAAGGAGCCACAGCCAGGTGAGGGAAGCTCTAGATCAGGGTTGGAGAACCTCAGGCTTGGCGGTCAAATAATTTTTATTTGGCCTCTTTCTGTTCTTGAATCTGGCACCTAGATCTAGTTCCTGACCTCAGGAACTGAAGGAGAAGCTCAACTGAAGGTTAAGGGAGAAGAGATCAGGGCATGCATACAAGATGGGCCCAAAGAACAACCATATCCCCGCTCTCCATAGGCCCTTTGACCTGGACCCTCCTCTTTCTGAGCGTACACTTAAGTACCCCTGCCCCCACCTGGTACGCAGTCCTCAGATCTTGTCCTAATTGTCAAAGTGTCCCCTGGGAGGGAAAGTTTTCCCTATTCCTTCTCTAGATTAAAAATTCACTGATGTGGGGAAGTCTGCACCACACCCACTGCCCCTTGCCAGTAAGGGAGAAGCTACCAGATGGGTGGGGTGGAGTTGGGGGTGGGGAGTCTTGTGTTTGGGGCAGGAGGGAAGATTGAAGTTGGGTACGTTTCGGGGAAATCACAGGAGTAGATGGGGATTCTGAGTAGGGGCCATGAATGCAAAGAAGCACCATGGAGGGGGAATTGGAAGGGGAAGCCAAGGCTGGTGATGAGGGCCATCGGGTATTTATTTATTTATTTTATTCAGATTTTTACCCCACCCTCCTCCACAAAAGGCTCAGGACAGCTCACATAATATATAAAATACATATAAAAATAAACATTAGAGATGGGCGAACGCGGTTTGGAAGTTCGGAGTTCGGCTCAAACTCGGCCTGTTCAGACGACCAAACCTGAACACGAACTGACAGAACCAAATTCGATTCCGAACGTCGAAATGACTGAACATTTTGGTCAGTTTGGATCATGTTCGGGTGGCAAAAACGTGTCACTGAAAGGCAAAACGGGACAGGGAGGGGGAGTCAGCTGAGGAGCAGACTTTCAGGCACCAGGGGTGGAGAGGCTTGGAGTAGCAGCCAGACTGCCCAATCACCATCCCTTTTCGCCTCAGACCACTGGCTTCGCAGTCTGCAATTGGCCACGGGCTAGGCTACACGGAGCCAATGGGACTTGTGGTGAGGTGGGCGCAGCAAGAAACAAAACTGATTGCGTCCGCCTTCCCAATACTTTCTGAGTTAGTCACTGTTCCTGAACAGCAGGCATTTCAGAAGGCACCCTCTCCCAGCAGTTTTTGTTCCTTCCTAGTCCTAATCCATTGCCATCCTTGTCCTATTTCACCCATCCAACCCATTTACTTCCATATGATCATTTATTTAGATTATATTAGATAGATTTAGGTATTATTTTGTGTTTTTACCCCTCCCTGTGTTCCCTGTGTTCAATCTTCCTCCCTCCCCCCTCCATTGAATCCTTTCCCTCTCCGTCTATATATTCCATTCCTGATTCCCTTCCCCTGTTTTTTTATTCATTTAGAGTAGGATTATTAG
>QEPC01009477.1:7581961-7602357 GCA_003113815.1 Sphenodon punctatus | reverse complement strand
TGGCTGAGGGCAGTGGGGCAGGTGGTGCCCACCCAGAGCTACCAAAGGGAGTATGATGGCGCCTCAGCAGCAGTGGAGACCTACCTGAAGGAGGAGCCATGCACTGATCCCAGCAGCGATCCCTTGGCCTACTGGGCTGGCAGAGTCCACGTGTGGCCGGCCCTGTTGAAAGTGGCCAAGGGTATCCTGTCCTGCCCACCAACCAGTGTCCCCAGCAAGTGGGTGTTCTCTGTGGCAGGGTATATTTGCTCCCCGCACCGCCTGAGACTGGGGGCCAAGTTGGTGGAGCAGTTGTTCCTAAAGGTGAACCTTCCGCTGCTGGGATTCCCCGAGTTGCCCCTGGACAAGGAGTGATGGTGCAGTGGCACACGCCATCCCATGCCAGGGGCTGTCAGGACGGGGCTCCTCCTCCTCCTCAATCTGGGCTAGGGCTACTGCTCCTGTGCTGCTGAGGTGCTGTCCCTCCCTCCCAATGCCTGGCACCCTCCCTGCCTCTCCCTCTCGCTCCCTCATACTAGACGGCCTCGGCCGCCTTATCTGACTGACCTCATGACGCAGGGTGGGATTGGGAAACAAACTGTAAGTCTGCCAGCCGGCCTATGGCTGCACGATCTCAACCTGTCTGTGTGACACAGACTGGCTCTCACTCTCTCACGCTGCACAGTCTTTGCTAGCCTATCGGAGTGCCCGACTGCCAGTGTCCCAGCCTGCCTGCCCTTCTGCCTTCCAGAACTTCAGCACATAGGGAAAAAAGATTGGTCAGTTAAAACAAAGCTCATAACAACAAATAGAACAACTTTTTATTAAAATTATTTAAACAAACAACAACATTATGAAACCAAAACCAAAAATTTAAAGGAAACTTATAAAGGAAAAAGTCTGAGTCTCTGGGCCTGTCCCCTGGGACTTGGGGGAAAGGCAGAAGGTGTTGGGGTGCAGCACAGGGCTGAGGGGCAGTCACCCAGTCCCCTTCCATCTCTTGGCGGTTGGAGATGGCAGACTCCACGGCCTCTTCCACATCCCAATGCCACCTGAAGACCTCCTGGTGGTCGAGTTCCAGGCGTTCCATCTCAGCGGAGACGTACTGGGCGTTCGGCTTCACCTTCTTCTTCTCCACCTCGAGCGCCTGGAATTGTTCCATCAGGCGGTTCTCCAGGCAGCGGACGCCCTTCATCATTTGGCGGACAGGCCTCTCAAGTTCAGCCCAAAAGGCCTTTGCCGCTGCAGACTCCTGGGGCCCAGGGAACTCCACATCGGGGCTGGAGGAGCAGGGAGGGCTTACATGCCTGTGTTTCCAGGTTGCCTTCCCTTCCTTCTTCTGGTGCTGAGGCTGAGGCTCCACGGTCACACCATTGTCCTCCTGCCACCTCACCTTCAGGCCGTGGAACTTTTCAATATGGGCAATGAGCCCCAATGTGGTCCCCTCTTTCTGCCTCCTGATTCTTTTGCCGCAGAACTAAAGGAACATAAGAAGTGCCATACTGTGTTAGATCAATGATCTGTCAAGCCCTGCCTGCATTCTGTCTCTACAAGTGGGTGGACTGGGTGGTCAAGCTCTCTCTGCAGGGGACTTCCTATCATAACAGGTCATAGGGCAATCCATTCCCTGTTGTTCCAGTCCCCGTGCCTTACCTTGCATATGGTGATTCCGTCACCCATCTCATAAAGCCTCCAGACATCCAACCTTCTCTGCTGAATGTCTGGGGGTGTCACTGGTGACCTCCGCCTAGGGGTCCTCCTTGTCCTGGCACCAGTGCTGGGGTTGGCATATTATTCCTCTCTGAAATGGGAACACATTAAGAACACCAAAGTAATATCATGCATTTATGATGATGCCTCTAGTCCTCCCACCTTGGGGTGCTAGGGATTGCAATGGAAGATGTGACCCTGGCTGGCACGTGCAAATCCTGACCTCCTTGGGGTGCTAGGGGATGCTAGGGAATGGGATGGCAAATGGAGAGACCCTGGCTGACATGTACAAATCCTGCCCTTCTTTGGGTGCTACTAGCAATGGCAACTTGAAGTACCCTTGCTGGCACATGCAAATCCTGTCCTCCTTGGAGTGCTAGGGTATTCTAGTGATTGCAGCTAGAAAGGCCCTGGCTGGCACGTACAAATCCTGCCCTCCTTGGGGTGCTAGTAGCAATGGCAACTTGAAGTACCCTTGCTGGCATGTGCAAATCCTGCCCTCCTTGGGGTGCTAGGGACGGCATCTAGAAAGGCCCTGGCTGGCACGTGCAAATCCTGCCCTTATTTGGGAGTGCGTAGGGAATGGGATGGCAACTGGAGAGTGGAGACCCTGTCTAGCCTGGCACATGTTTGGGTGGGGGTGCTGCTCGTGCTCATGCCTGACTGCTGGAAGAGCCCCACACACTACAGTACCCTCTCACTCTGTGACAGACATCCGCTGCTACCCGCTGATGCCCACTGTTTGTGCCTGACTGATGCCCACCACCCACCTGCACGCCAGTGAGCTCGCTTTAACGGATAGAGCCTTTCTTCTCCTCAAAGTAAAAAAAAAAAGTTTACAAACCTGGCAGCACCTCCTGTGCCCACCACTTGCTCCTCATCCGAGGAGCCGGTCACCACCACCGACGGTCCAGGGGCTGGGCCAGAGAGTGCGACTGCTTCCTCCTCCTCCACCAACACTGACTCTGGGAGCACCAAGTCGGCCCCCAGCCGGGGAATCAAGACAACAGTCTTCTTCATTTATTTTTTTCCAAAAAACCTCACTCTCACACAGACAACAAAACACAGTCACCCACCAGCACTCACCAACCAAAACAACACAGCCAAACCAAACACAAACAGTCAAAACACACAAAACCGAACAGCCAGCCACAAACACACACTCTCTCGCCACACAGCTCCGCACGCACTCGAATTTCCGGTTTTCAGCGCGATCACATGCTCTTGTGATACTTTTTCCGAACACCCAAACCAAACACGCCTGAACCGAATGGCCGAACCCAACTCAGCGAATGAACCGAACGACTGAACCGAATGTCTGAACCAAATCAGACCGAACCAAACACCTGAACACGAACCATGATCTGTTCGCCCATCCCTAATAAACATTAAAACACAAACATACCCCTAGAGCCCCCAACCCACCCCAGCCCCCTCACAGCACCTACCCAATACCACATTCCCCCCATCTCTCCTCCCTCGCACCCCAACACACACACACCAATTTATTCCCTGCTGCTGGTCTTACATTGATTCTGGAAGGCCATCAGGCTTGAACACAGGGGGCCCTCCCAAGGGAGGGGGTTCCACAGCACAGGTGCAATGGCCAAGAATGCTCTCCTCATTGGCCATTTTTACACGGAACACCACACACACACACACACACACACAGAGGATGTATGCGAGAGCATGTTTGTTGTGGGGATGCGTCTGTGTAAATGCCGTGGTGGTGGGTGGAGGAATGGGCATTTGTCTGTGTGAACAGCACACGTGATGAGTGGGCTCCATGCGCGCTCCTAATGTACACAAACCTCCACCCATCACTCACCCACAGAGCCATCCAGCAAACAGGATGAGTATCCGTGGGTGGAGATAGGTGGAGGAGGGTGGGGGTTTGAGTGCGCCTGTGGAAACAGGCCATAGTTGAGATCTGGTGAAAAACCAAAGTCTCCAGGAGGGTGCCCCCAGCCGATCGCAGACTCCACAACAGAACATGGGGAGCCAGGCGATCCCTCGGCTAGATGAGCTGAAGGTTGTAGCGGGAGAATCTGGGAGTACCATGAGACTGTAGGGGTTTGGTGTGTGAGTGTGCTGGAGATTATGGCTCAGGGCGTTCTGAAAAATCAAGTTCCTGAAAAGTGCCCCAGACCAGATATTAAACACAAAAACAACCAAAGTCATTAATCAGCTGAAAAGTAGACCTGTTGCACTTGAACACTGGTCCTTGGGATTTCAACACAGCCACCTTGACTACAGTGCACCTTGACTACAGCAGCACCCATAGCTTCTCCCCCAGGGAACCAGAGGTTTACCTTTCCATGAGCCAAGCAGCACGGCCCTATCTTCCACTGGCTGACCTACAGACTAAAAAGAGTACAACCGGAAGTGGAAGCTGTCTCAGGGTTTTCAGAATGCATCTTCAAGGAAGCCGTTTGTGCCACTGATTCTTATGGCTGGCGGCCACTTCTGGTGTGTGTAAACGCACTCCATGTGGCTTTTCCTAGCGGCGTGTTGAAGAATGCGCTTCCCTGGTTGACTCCGACTCTCCTGACCCCTTGGCTCGGGTGGTAATTTTGTACTTCCTGCAACCTGACTATTTCCCTGGCTTACCCCCGAGTCTGTTGATAATCTTCTTGACTAACCTACTGACTTCTGACCCTAACTCAACTGATGACAATTCCCTCAAGAAGACTGTTGGCAGTGCCCTCCAGGGCACATCAGGGTGATGAGTTCCCTGACCCCAAGTCAGGCCCTGACAAGGACAAGGGCTTTTAAGAAGCTGGTCTCAAACCACCACCCCCTTGGGGGCCCTGGGAGCAGTATCCGGTTCTGTTGTGCCACTGGATCTGCCTTATGGACCCTTCTTGGCTTCTACCTTGACCCTGCTCCAGCCTGGACCTTACGCTGCACTAGGAGCTAAAACCATTACCTGATTTAGCACCTATGGGTAATACCCATAAATTTTGAAGGCTGTGTCGGCTATTCGATGGGCTGCCCAAGTACAGCTCGAATACCCGATTACCCCAAAAATCAGGTTTTATCATTGCTGACTAACTTATTTACTAGTTATCAGCCAGCAAATTGGTAAAATGGTACGGGAAAATAGCAAAAACCAGGACAGAAACTCAAAAAATTGGGACTGGGAGCTGGTATTCCAGAACTGGAAGTCAGTAAATCATGACACCAGATAATGCACCAGGCACTAATCCAAGTACTGATTAGTACCTGACAGGTGTATGTTGAGTCGAATCCTGCACATTTGATGGGTGTACCTGGGGTTTTTGTGTGTGTATCAGCTCCATCCTGCACCCATTTCTGGTTCTGATCCCCCTTGGGCCCTGACAGAGGAGGGACCCCTCTGCTTCATGATGACTAGTGCAGTTGCATTCCAAATTCTGGATTCTTCCCTTGAGACTGCATGTTGGTCACTTACTGGTCCTGTGTTGAATAGAGAGAGTGTCACTTCTGGCTCCATCTTTGTAGTAGGCCCAAATAGATATCTGGTATTCCGTGTTCTTTTTCAATCCCAGCAAAACCGTGGAAGCCACGTTTCCAGATACAGAGAGCTGTGGTGAAGGAGAGAAGGGACTTCTTATTAATCACGTCTATAGTATTCTCAGTGTTCAGAGTACTTTATTATCATCATCTGGTTCGCCCTCTCAGCAACCCAGTGGGGTAGGTTATTAGTGTTCCTATTTTACAGATTGGGAAGGGAGACTGAGAGATAGTGACTTGCTCAATGCCACCCAGTAGTGGTGAAACGAATTGGCCATTCAGTATTCATGGATATTATTCTCACATTTGGATAGACATCCAAATAGCTAATCAATATCCATATCCGATGGATCAGTTCGTTCAGGCTGTCAATTTCGTCAGGTTCAATTGGTTTGTCCAGTTCAGTTAGCCGCTGTATTTCACTTGGGCAAAATAGTGCTAGGAACTCGTGGTATGCACCAGGGACCCATTTTGTGATTTGTTTTTGTTATTAACATTTTCGTTTTTCTGATTTTCACTATTGGAACATTTTCTTTTTTGTAATTGTTTCATTTTCCATTGGTTTCAATGGGAAATACATTTCTGTATGTAACTTCTTTGATTGTCATCCAATACACATGGACTTTTGAAATATTATACCCTTCACCATGCTAATTATCCATGCCAATTTTCATAAATATTGGATAAATTGTTACAATTTTGTAAGCAATTTAATTGCATGGTTTGTGAACACATTTCCAGCTGTAACGTCTTCATTGTCCATCCAATGTAGATGAAAATTGGACTCATTGTGCCCCTCATTCAAGGGATCATTCATTCAAATTTTCAGAATAATGGAATAAAGCATCCTGATTTTATAAACAATTCCTGGTTTACACACACATTTCCAGCTATAATAACTTTGTTTTCCATCCATTTTGGATGCAATTTGTACAGATTGTTCCTCTCACCAAAGGGATCATCCCTGCCACATTTCTGAAAGATGTGATAAAGGGTCTCAAATTTTTATAAGCAATGAAAGTTTTTTTATTTTAATAGACGTTACAAATTTCCTTAAATCTAGCGCAGATGTTGCCTCCGTTTAAATTATAAAGGTTTTAACAGATACATAGATCTGCTTTTTGGAGCATTCACAGAAAGGGTGACGAAGATAGGAGGAGGCAGGCAGAGCAGAGGAGAAGCAGGTGCCAGAGGCACTGGAACTGGCATAGGTTTCAGTCATTGGCACCCTAAAGTCACCCCAAAAAATATAGGGTGATTTCAGACGTTATGCCACCACGGTCAACCACGGTGAATCCCCCTATGGGGACCATGATGGCATAACGTCTGTTGGGCTGAAAATTGATTCCCGCCAGCTGTTCACCCCCAGCAGGAATCACTTTGACCACGCTTTTGGAGGTCCAGCAGGTCGGACCTCTGAAAGTGTGGTCAAAGCGATTCCCGCCGGGGGTGAACATCTGGCGGGAATAATTTTTCAGCCCAACAGATGTGACGTTACCACAATCAACCACAGTGGGATTCACCGTGGTTGACCATGGTAACGTCACATCTGCTCCCGGACCACGGACCAGAATCGGCGGCCGTGCCCACCGCCAATTCCGACCCATGGTCAATACCCCAGGGGGGCGGGCACTGTGGCCGCATTGGCCACTGTGCCTGCCCATCTCCCAGAGGGCGGGCGGCCTTGGGAGCATGGGGAGGCGGGGCTGTGCGGCCGCATGTTGCGCCTTGCAGCCCCGCCCCCTCCCCCAATTCCCCTCCGGAATCAACCAGCACATCTGTTGACAGGCCATTTTTATTCCAGAGGGGAATCAAATGGTGATTCCGTGCCGTGGCCAATGGTCACCCCGGCACGTCTGAAATCACCCATAGTTTCAGAGTTCTGTGATGTGCCCACCCCAAATGTGCCCACCCCAACCCCCCCCCCCCTGCTTGTTACTAGGAAGTTGGAATCATTTGTTTAGGAAAGAGCCAATAAGAGATTTTCTTATGTCCTCTGTTGAAGTACAGCAGGGTGTGTTTGAGTTGACTGTTATCCAGCCCAGATATGTCAATCATGTCTCTTTATTGCTGGTATGGTTCCCGCTCCCCTCTTCCTTGCTGCCTGAAGCCCCAGTTATGTCCTGAAATTTTCATTTTTGTCCCAAAATTTTCAGAACTTGTATTTGCATGACTTGACTTTGATTAAAATCACAAAAGTTCAATTGCTTATAAAAATTGAGGACTTTTATTCAATCCTCCTGAAACATGGCAGGAATGCTCCCTTGGGTTAGGGATACAATGAGTCCAAATTTCATCCATATTGGATGGAAAACAAAGACGTTATCTTCTGGAAATGTGTGCACAAACCACGCAATGTAACATGCTTATAAAATAGGGACCCTTAATCCAAATAGGAAAAGTAGCAAGAAGGAATGATCCCCTTTTTGAGAGATACAATCATCCAAATTTCAACCTCATTGGACAAGTAGAAATTAAGCTATGGCCAGAAATAAATTACAAATCTTGATGCTTATAAAGTCATGACCATTTATCCAATCTTTCTGAATTTGGGCATGCATAATTCACTAGATAAGGGGTACATTTCCTCTGAATTCCACACAAAGTGGACAGGAAACAAAGATGTTAAAGCCTAACATATATGTCCCAAAATTGTAAAAGAAATAATTAATTCCAAAATTTTCATTCTGAAATTTCTTTATTACATTTTTTGTTTTTGTTTTTATGGTATTAATAATGAAAAACAAATTTATGTTATTAATACCACAAAACAAAATGCACACCCCTAGATACTGCAAACTAGACCCAACAAACCAAGCTGAATAAGCTAATATTGATGGAACAGAGCAAGTATTCGGATCTGCTGGATTCAGTTTGAAGCAGCCCTTCGACTGATAAGACATTTGCATTGGATATTCATTTCACCTCTACCACCCAGTGTGTTCGTGGCTAAATCAAGATTTGTATCCTAATCTCCCAGGTGCAAATCCAAGATCCTTATTCAATGGACTATGGTGATTTCCAAGGCACACTTTTTATGAATCTTAGAAATTGATGAATTGGGAGTGATCTTAATGGCCATCCAATCTGAACCCTAGAATGGATCAGGATGCCCTTTACCTACAGAAATGAATGGTTGGGGTTGCAGTCCCACTCTCTCCAGTTAAGATTGGTGATTGCATCATGCATAATACACAACCACCATCTTGAGCGAGATGAAGGTGGAGACACTGCCCTTCCCACTATTTTATTGTGGCCTCATTTTGATGGGGGTTGTGGCAGTGAATTTTAGTGGGAGAATCTCCCCTGATCCAAAAATGTACAGAGATCTCCCCCACTTGTCTATATCTGCAGACTAAAGCTAAAACAGGTACTTATTTTGGTACTCACAGGTAATATCCAATTTTTTTAGGTACAGTTTCAGATATCCGAATATCAACTGTGTACTTAAAATATAAAATTTTAGTTTCTGATCTTCTGGGTATTCAAAATTACTCCATAACCTGATTGAATACCACCCAAATTCCTGAAATTCGGGATGAAAAAACAGTATTTCGGTATTGGGGGCCAATGAAAACTAGTGTGGGTGCCAAAATGTACCTGAAATATTAGGTTCAATTTGAGTAAAGTAAATTTGACAGTATAACCATTTTTGCAGAAACTTGTTTCAGCTCTATTGCTGACCCTTAAATTCTCTCAATACCATTGGACTTCTTGCCAGGCCGACCCCACATTGTACCTCATGGGATTTTCCTTCACCAAGCTCATTCCATTTAATCTGGTAGACGACCACATCGGAGGCTGCAGCTGCTTCCCATTCGAGTCGGACATCACTTCCTGATAGTTCAGTGACTTTCAAGTAGTTCGGCGGCGGCACCTTTACTGGGAAGCAGTAGACAAAGGAAACAAGTTGAAGTCACGTCGTGCTGCCTGCTGCCAGGAGCTGATGCCACCATGTCAGTTCAAGGTACAAAGCAGATGGCCAGGGAGCAAAGCAACAACACACCAGCTGTCTTTGACCAGACTGACTCTCCTTTCTGCAGACCCCCAAATGGAAAAACCCATCACAAAGTACAGGGATAAAATATTTTTTAAATCGCTAATTAAAGGATGATTATTTCATTGGTGAGGGAGCATCTGGTTCTTCTCCTGGAGAGAAGATGGGGAGGACATTCAAGGACAAAGAGTTTAGATAGTACTATTCCATGGACTGGGATCTCGGAAATTCTCTGGAGCGTCCCATCTCCCCGTTGAATGACACTGGGACAGTTTGTATAATTTGGTGCTAAAGCAATTGCACAAGGCCTGCAGTCCAGCCTTGGGCCATGCACACTGAGGGCATCATAGACCTCTGTGGCCTCCTAGCCCATTGGGGAATACCATACCAAAAGGAACAACAACAAAAAACGTTGTAAGCATTAAAATAAACAATTATTCCTTTTTGCCCTTCCCTAATGTCAAATATCACACAATTTAAACATACACGAGCCATAACAGGTGTGTTTAGATGGATGCGGGACTAACCACCCCTGGAGCTGCTCCAGAGGTGAACCTCTGCATCTGCCCATGCCCAGCCTCACCTAGGTCCATTGGATCCGGCCATTGCCCCAGCCCACACTCCATTTGCAAAGCACCCCACCGGCACTATAGAGTTGCAAGTGGATCACACAACGCTCTAGGCTGCTACCAGTCACTCGAGCCACTTTGGTATAGTGGATAATGTTCTGGATTTGGACCTGGAAAGCAAGGATTCAAATCCCACCCTAGCCATAAACTCGCTGGGTGGCCTTGAACAAGTCACAGTCGCTCAGCCTCAGTTCCCCATCTGTAAAATGGGAATGTGCGTCTGCCTCTCCCTGTGTTCACCTCACCCTTGTTCATCTTAGACTGGAACCCTTCTTGGCAGGGACCTGTCTCCAAAAATATGTAACTGTAAAGCACTGCGTATGCCTGGTAACTCTATACAAGTGATTAATATTAGGAGATTAGTAGTAGTAACTCTATGGTGTTTCTCGGGGCAACTGTTGGCCCAGGGTAGAGCTGCAGCTGCCATCCACTGAGCAGACAGACCGTGATTCTGCTTCGGACTGGCGCCCCGGGTTTGGTTGGACCGCTTGGCTGGCGCTTCTCCGGGATGTTCTGGAGCACTACGAGTAGGGCTGATCTGGTACAGGCTGTTCCAGATCTGCTTCTGCTCCGCCTCACAGTTTGGAGGCCAACCTTTAGATGGATGGGCCACCTGTGGGGGGGGGAGGGGGGAAGCAGAGAAGAACTGGGACTGCAGTCCATTTATTTACATCCATTCCATCAGAACAATGGTCCATCCAGCCCAGCAGCCTGTCTCCAACAGTGGCCAACTTCAGTTGTCTCAGAAAGGTACACAACAGGTCATAACAGGTCTTGAGGAGGGTCATAATCCCTCCTCAAGACCCACCTCTTCCGCTCTGCCCTCCCCGACTTCTTGCTCCCCTCACCTAACTCCTCCTGATACCCTCCATCCAGTACAATCTGTTGCCTGAGGTCTGTGTACTCATATCCTCACCACACGGACCAGCCAGCCATCATTCTCGATGTAACCAAGCCAAGCGCATGCACCTGAGACCTCGCATCTTCATGACTGTTACACTCCTTGTCTCTCCCCCTGTTCCCCTTCCTTCGTCTCCCCCCTCCGCCTCTCAGATTGTAAGCCCTAAGGCAGGGACCGTGTCTATTCAATTACTTTGTAAAGTGTCAGGTACATTACTTGCACTATATAAATGCTTAATAATAATAATTATTAATAATAAAGAGATCCATTTCTGGAATTCACTTCCAACTCCTGACGGTCCGAGATCTCGGATCTCAACCAATTTGACGTCTTATCCAGTCCTTGAACCTGAAACCACAAAGCCCCAAAATAGAGAATTACGGTACTCCAGGACTGACAAGCCATCCATGCAGCTTCAATTCTGGCAGTTATGGTTTTGTACCCCGTGAACTTTCAGATGTTAAGCAGAAGTGGAGTCAGTTGAAGTCTACATACCCTGGTGGCTCTCAAAGAGGACTGCAAGCATGAAAATTAAAGTCTTAATTTATGGGTGTTTTTAGACACACATTTCTCCTTGATGTTTTCTGTAACATCCGTAATTTTCTGTGTGTCTAAATCACTCACCCAGATCTTAAACATCCGGATCTTTGAACTTCTGTGTGAAACTTCTCCCAGAACTTTTGTGTGTAAAAGGTTCTCCTGGTAAACAGCTTTGCTCCAGGCAGCTGTGGTCACTTGGTTTCCATGGCAGCCTGTCATGTTTACAGCTGTGGCTACTTTAGGTTGCCTCAGGGCAGTGTTTGTGTGAAGAATGCATCCAGGAACTGCCTCAGGGCAGTGTGTGTGTGAAAAATGAATCCAGCACTTCCTTGTGGACTTGTAAACCCAGAAGACTGAAACATCTGGAACCTTAACATGTGTCTAATAATGCCCTATGTTTGAACTGGTAGATCTGTTGCCTTGTTTGAAATTGGCAGTTCCAAATCCACTCTCATCAGCATGAGAAATGAAGAGGGCATGTGAAAGAATGCAGTTATATAATTGCATGAGACGAGGAAGTGTTACAAATGGCATTGTGGAGTGTGGATCCTACGGGTATTTGAGTTTAGAACGTAATTTGCTTTGATTGCATTTTCGCTGCTTTTGCATTTCCTCTCCATTAATATTCTCATGAATGAGCATTAAGTAGCACAAATGGAACATTTCAAGTTTGAATTCTTAGTTATATAATTAGAAAGAAAATTTAGAACTGCATAACTAACCAAGAGGCAAGAATTTTGCCAACTTAGGTCCCAATTCTGTTATGGGCTCTCAGGACCTGGTGGGAGCCGGGCTTGAACTCTGGTCCCACCCTGGTTCTTGGGCCAGTCTCTGCTCCATTCTACCAGTAGAACTGTTGGGTGTCGTTCTGGATTTTGCCCTTTTGTCTTTTACCACCTTCCCGACTGGCCACACACCCCAGCTCATTATTGCCTGCCAGACTATTTAAAGGACGCAAAGAACAAAGGAAGTGTCTCAGCAACATGGGTGCTGTCTGTGGTCAAAGACTTCCATCTCTCTAGTCTCCTGTACTCCAGTTCCCACTTCCAAGCCTCCTGCAATCCAGCCCCCCATCACGTCAACACCCCAACCAGACAGGTATTCCATGACCATGGTGCCGCTCCTTCTGCCTGGCCACCACTAGACTAGACCCAGTTAGGACCTGATATGGGCTCTGTTCAGGCACAAAGAGTCCATGCAACGCTCATTGTAAGACCAGGGAGAGAGAATTTGACACTTTAGGGAGACAGTTCTAAATAAACTGTGTCCCTTAATTAAAGAAATAAAATTTTGTAATACCCCTCCCCCGCAACCAAATGGCGGAAGCCAAGATGGATGCCATTGTTAGTTAGTGACGACAGCTGAAATTAGTAGCAAAACAAATAGAATGTTTTGTATTTGAGATTATCGGACAAGCCAAATATACAAATATCCATTTTGGATGCATATTATCTGTTTTTAGATTTATTCAGTTTGTTTTGTTTAATCGGTTGTTCGGTTCAGTTATTTCGTTAACCCGTTTTAGCATTATTTAGCACTATTGCAGATGTAGGATCAAGGATTTAGGATCAAGGCAGCCTCCTTATGCTCTGAAATCACAGAGAGAATTATATGACATTTTTATTGTTTTTCTGTGGGAAACATTTCTGATTATCTTGGTGATTGGCTGGGCTCATCTGTTGCTTGCAAAATGGGGAGGCAAAGGAGACACTGAGGGTAAAAATGAAAGGTAAGGCACAAGCTAATTGGAAGAGTCCAAGCTCATAAATGCACAGCGGAAATGGAAGAAATCGCTAACATGAGCCTAGCATCTCAAAAGACACCACAAAGCAATGTAGGAGGAAGGGTAATCATCTAAGTAGTAGGACCCAGTGAAGGGAGTGAGCAGAAGAGGTCTGGGCAAGCAAGGAAAAGGAAATTAAGAGAGAATGGGGTAGGTTCAGATAGAAAGAGATGGAGACTTTCTTGTGGGGGGAAAAGGGAAAGTGAAGGAAAATAGAAGGAAAGGAAGACACAAAAGAGAGAGAAAATGAAGGGGGTGATTTGAGATGGAAGGAAGAAACTGAAAAAAGTGATTCAGTCTACTTTCATCCACTTGGTTAAATTTTCCAACAGGAAAAGGGAGTGGAAAGGAAAAATGGATTTATGTGCCGAATTTGCAAACATAAATGAGGTTCTCCCCCCGCCTCACTGTCTTGTGGAAATGTGACCTCGTAGCTCTCCAGATCGTCCCTGCTCACATCTCCCATCACCGGGAAGGGAAGAAGGGTGACGCTGGAAACTAAACCTATCTGGAGCCATTACTGAGGCCTACAGTGAACTAGAGGTGAAAGGTTTCTTTTTCCATGACCAGCCCCCAGTCTGCCTTGTGTTGCACGTACAAGCGCTCAGGAGACATTGGAGTAGGCTACAGCAGAGCTTCCCCTGGACACCGATGTGCTGACTCAAGGCTCACAGGGCTCAGTGCTGGAGGAGTATGCGTAGAAAAGGGCTGTCCTCAAAACTGTGTGGAGAAGTGTTCTCTCTTTGACCAACTTCATCCCCTTGTGCACTGAGAGTGCAATGTCCCCCAACCACCAGGAAACGTTTTCAGCCTTTCCCTGTAATATTGAAAGAGTAACAAAGTACCATCTTGCCTCTGATTCTCGGGGGAATTAAGCTTTCTTCTGGTTAGACAGTCCTTTAAAAACACTCCATTTTTAGATGTTCTGTGGTGAACTGTGCAGTGGCCAAGTTTGGGGCAAAGTCGTGACCTGAGCCAGGAAAGGATTTAATTTTTTTCACAGAGAAACAGGGAAGAATGTAGTAAGTTTAGCAGAATCCTGGTCTGAGATCCAATGTCTGCTTGGACTTAAAAATCCAACCAGTCCCTTTTCCTGCTCGTCCAAAATACAAAATTGCAGCAGGAGACACAAAGGGTGTTTTTAGATGGACTTGGGGCTGGTCACCCTCAGATCTGGTCTGGGGGTAGTCAGCCCCACATCCAGCCCTGCCTGGGTCCAATTTACACAGACCCGATGGTTACCATGGCCTGCACACACGGCACCCACCTCCCCCACAGCAGAGAGTTGCGGACAGATTTCCCAACAATCTAGGCTGCCGCCTGCCACTCTCTGCCATTGCCCAAGGCAACTGATGACCCAGAGCGGAGATTCAGCAGCCATTTGCTGATCAGATGGACAGCAGCTCCACCTCAGGTCAGTGCCTTGGGTTTGGCTGGCCTGCTCTACTGGTGGATGGATGTTCCGGAATGTTCCGGGTGGATGGGCTGCCCGGGGGTGAGGTGGAGCAGAGGCAGGGCTGTCATCCACCTGTTTACACCCAAAGTAGCTAAAGTGATCGTTTTTACTGAATCAACTTCTTTTGCGATGCCATTTGGAAGGTGTCCCCATGCCTGATGTTTCATGACACATGCTGTATTGATAATTTTGCTAAAAGAAATGCACGTGTGTGCTGGGATCCAGCCTTGGGCCCTCACCCCCTGAGGGTTATGGAGGGTGACCACCCCTACTGTGCCACTGCCTTGGTCCAAGCCTCGGTCCCTAGAGGCATCTCTTCCCACCCTAGCTACACTTCACCTCTTGTCAGCGTCCACCAGACTCGACTCTGTCACGAATCCCATTTTCCTGGTTGACTGCCAGCCAGCATATAAGATTGGCTGGTAGCACCAGGAAGCAGAGAGGAACTCTATCCTCGCAGTTCTGGCTCCTGGCCCTACCCCTGTTTGTGATCTTGTCCTTGTTCCATCTTGTCTTGTGCCTTGCTCCGCAGTACCTTGCCCTTCCTCCGCAATCTTGTCTCCAGCTCCTTCACTCCGTGCCCTTGTTCCCCCTTTCCCTGTTCTGATCCCCTCCTCTGGCCCTGACCCTGGCCCTGCTTCCCAAACCCAATGTCCACCCATGACCTAGAAGACCCTCACCCTGTGCCACTTATGATGCATTATTATAATTATAGAAAATAATCACAATTGCTCCTAAAATAGAATATTTTTTATATTTTAACATTAAAGGAATCTAAGAGCTGGCCCCTGGCCTTTTCTACCCCAACCCACTCCAAATTCTGAAATGACACTCCTGAGTTACACAGGATCCTTCCTCAGGTAAAACGAAAAGGAAGTCAGAATGTTGTCCCCTGAATTTGGGCCGCCAATGGCTGGCACCAAGCTTTCAGACGATTATGGAACCAAATGTCTAGATCTTCTGAACTTCTGTATCTGGAGAGATGATGACAACTTGGTTTTAAATGGACATGTAACCAGAGGATTATTGACCTGTATAATCGGCTTCTTCCCTTACTTACGTGTGGTAACATTGCCTGTAACTGGGAAGGAGTCCCCTTCATCGTAAACAGAGATGACACTGATGAAGTACTGGGTGAGGGAGGACAAGGGCCTCAGCACAGTAGAGGATGCACTGCTGGGAACTTCAACCTGCAATGACACAGGAACACCAGAGGAAGGCTGCAGCATTGAACATTGTCAGTGGGGATATCACTGGCCCTGCTTGCCAGCTGACTAAGCAGTAGGGATTGGCGAACAGAACTGAGTTCGGAAATTTGGTTTGATTCGGAAATTCGGTTCGGTCGACTGAACTATTCGAGTTCGGTCCGAACTTCGGAAGAAAGTTCGGAAATTCAAACTCCATTGAACTAAATAGAATATTATCTTTTAGGGATGGGCGAACAGAGCCGAGTTCGGAAATTTGGTTCGGTTCGAAAATCGAGTTTGGTTTGGAAGTTCGGTTCGGTCGACCAAATTGGTCGAGTTCGGTCCGAACTCCGAACTTCCAAACCGCGTTCGCCCATCCCTACTAAGCAGCATTAAGACTGGGATGAGCAGCTATAGGACGGACATCCTGTAAGAGAGCATGGGACCATGACAAGCCCCCTCAAGGTAAGGACTAAAGCTAAAACTAGAATTGAAATGAGTACCCACAATAACAGATATACCCATCAAATTTCTGGTACAGAATATTTTGGGTACTTTCTATTGGTACCTGAACTTTCATTGGGTACCCAAAATATCGACAACCGGAATACCGAAATACTGATTTTTGACCCTATTTTGTCTCAGATTTCTGGATTGGGGGTGGGGGTGGAATTCTGTATTTTGGATAATTGAACAGTATTCAGTTACTGATTCGGATACCCAAAAAATGATATCCCTTCCCCAAAATGCATGCCTCTGTGGTCACTTGGATGACCATGGAGCGGAAGTGGAGAGGTGCATTCATCTGTTAAAGAAATAAGTACCCATGAAAACGGGTTTATCCAGCAAAATTGCTACCCAACCCAACATCATGAGTGCTAATTAGGGATGAAACTTCTTGCTCAGTTTCTTGTGTTCCCCAACAAGAATCACAATCCTCGTCTCATACTTACAAATGAGAATGAGATGAGAATCAGCCGGAATGATAGGAGGGGGGATTCCTTTCCAAATGGGAGGGTGGCAGCTGAAGGGAAAAGGCGGGCTCAGCACAGCTCTTCAGCATTCTATTGGCTGCTGACTCCTGCTAACCAATAGAATGCTTAAGATGTCTGCTGAGTCTGCCCCTCCCTCCTGCTTTCCCCTTTCCATTCCTGATAATTCTCAATCTGCTTTTTCAGCAGCACCCCACAGAGATTCCTCATAGCCCCAGCCTCTCTTACTTTGTCTGGGGCTGGGCAGCTTGGGGGACAGAGTCCAGGGCTACACGGATACTCTGTGGGGAAATACTGAGAAAGCAGATGGAGAATTATCAGGAATGGGAGAGGGGAGAGCAGGATGGAGGGGCAGACTCAGCGCAGACATCATCATCCTACTATTAGCTAGCAGGAGTCAGCAGCCAATAGAATGCTGAAGAGCTGTGATGAACCCGCCTTTTCTGTTCAACTCTCCCCCCCTCCCATTTGGAAAGGATTCCCTCCCCTCCCCCCAATCTTTCCAGATGGGAGTGGAGAGAGCTGAAGGGAAGAGGCGGGCTCAGAACAGCTCTTCAGCGTTCTATTGACTGCTGACTCCTGCTAGCCAATAGCATGATGAAGATGTCTGCAGAGTCTTCCCCCTCCTTCCTGCTCTCTCCCCTTCCATCTGGAAAGGACTTCCAGATGGGAGAAGGGAGAGCTGAAGGGAAGAAGTGGACTCAGCACAGCTTTGTGCCTGAGATTTATTCCATCCCACCACACTATAGTAAACGAGTAGTGAGAGGCATGTTCGCTCAAACAGAGGAAATGGCCGTAGGTCTGGTTAACCCCTAAGAGAAGTATCTGGAATTATATCTGGTAGCACCCAGGATGGCAGGATGTTCTGGAGTAGAAGCCAGACTTTGTTGCATAGTTAGAACAGAGGGAGCAGATGAAAGACTCTAGCTGCCATCCCGTCTGTTACGCAACATTACATTGCCTGGTCACCATCCCGATTCCCATCGCGCCGATTCCCATCAGCAAGGGCTTACCTCGCCAGTGTTGCTCCCCCTGCTGGAGATGTAGGTCACGCGGTGAGCTTTCACAGCACGCGAAACGGCTTCCCAGTTGACCCTGACAGAGCCATGGTTGATCTCGGAGAAACTGAGGTGTTGCGGGGGGCTTAGGGCCACTGCAACAAAAGCGATTAGGACTCAATGAAGATTTTAAAGACCAGAGTTTTGTAAACCTTTTGCCATCATTTTCTGCTCTGGGATTGTTCTGCTTTAAAATATCGGACATTCCCCCAGGACATGGATAAAAATGGAGAAGAGGGGAAGAACAAGGGGTTCTTATTTCTAGAGCGGTGTCAAAGTCTCGATACATTTTGTCTTGAAATTTGTCAACATTTCATTTTGTGGGATTTTCAACAGGTGCCTGGGGGTGTTGAATATAATTCATCATCTATCTAGCTGTTTCATGTGCTTTACTATCCTCATCTATTTCAGCCTCACAATACCCTGTGAGGGAAGGTGATTATTATTCCCGTTTCACATATGGGTACTGAGGCTGAGAGTCAGTGACTTGCCCAATNGGCTCCAGCCGCTGCCTGTGGGCTTTTAGCCCCCGCTACTTCCGGGTGGGGGGGGAGGGGACAGGACAGCCCACGTGGCTGCCCTCTGCGTTCCCCCCCCTGCCCCCAACTCACGAGTTCTTTCCTTCTTGTCCCCGCAGGTAACCCCGCGGGGACGAAGCAGCGGCGGCGGCGGCCCCAGCGGCGAGCGGCGGCGATGATGGAGAATGTAGAAAGCCTCCCGTATTTCTACATTCTCAGCCTCTGTGTGACAATCCGAATAGAGAATTTTCAAATGGAAATATTTCATTTTGAGATTCCGTTTTGAAATTGCAAAACTTTTGCTGAAACAAAATGATGGCAATGTTTAAACATAATTTCTGATTTGTTAAGGCAATCCAATTTATGTTGAGAAAAAATTGGATTTGTGGTTTTCAACTAGATTTTTCAGTTTCCTTGCTACAGGTTACTGTACCCAGTGGAGTTGGTGTGGCCCAATGGAGGACCCCAGTGAAGAGAAGTATGCTGCTGAATCATGACTCCTGTACCCGAAATTACTCCCAATTAAACTATGGGGTAGGAGGCCTCAGCCCAGCAGGAGTCTGTCTCCAAGAAACAGCTGCATCCAACACCTGCCCTGGGCCCAGAGAAACTGTAGCTATTTGCTAGGCTTCAAGATAGCATCCATGGAGTTCTGGAGGGAATTACTTGACAGATTTGAGGGTTGTGGTGAGAGGGAAGGCAGGCAAAATAGCTAGGGCCAACCTTATAGAGTGACTGAGTCAGGATAAGTAACCCAACTTACAGGTGGTTTCTTGGATGCTGGCTGGATCACTTGCATCTTCCCCATACATCGCATACACTGCTACGGAGTACTCAGTGCTGGGAGCCAGCCTGCCCAGAAGAACCTCAGTCTGTTCCACTTTCACCTGATACAGAAGATAAAAAGTCCAATTGCTGGTCTTGGATGGAGACACCTATCTGGTTTCCTTGCCAACAAAGGATACCAGGGTCAGTCAAGGATAAGCCAAGGTGTGTAGGCTCAAGGTTGTTTCTTGCCTCTTTGGGAACATCGGTAACATGCATGAATTAGGTAGGGGTGTCAGGGCTACAGGGAGGCATAAGGAGAAAATTCTGCTCCCAAAAGTTAAGACTGTGCCTTTGCTCTAGTCCTGAATTCCTCTCTCATGTCATGCTGTAAATTAGGGGTCGGAAGTTCGGAATCAGATTGGCAGTTACGTGATTGGCAGTTACGGATTTATCCATACCGAACTACAACTGTGGCAAACACACCCGTAGCGGCTTGGTTTAAAATCTATAAATAGTTACAAATAAAATAACAACAACAACTGTGTATGCACAAAATGGCCACCAGACCATTCTGTGAATGCAAGCCCTTTTCGAAAATGGCAGTGGCAACATCACCACCGTTTTGAAAAAGGGCAGTTGGTCTGTGCATGTACAAAGTGACCACTGCGCATGTGCTACTGCCACCATTTTGGAAAAGGGCATGCATGCGCAGAATGGCCTGGTGGCCATTTTTCACATGTGCTGTTAGTTTGGTGTGTTTTTTAAAATATTAGTTTTTATTTTTAAATGGATTTAAATACGAATTTGCATTTAAATCTGGAAATTAACAGATATTTTATTTTATTTTGACACATTTCTATACGCTCCTGCTATCAGCAGCTCGGGATGGCTCACATGATATGAACTGCAATGGATGGAACTGTATCCATTATTTCCATCAGAGGACCACCCATAGGTGTGGCCTCTAGCTCCACATCTCTGCTGGGTAAATAATTGTGGGAAGGGGGCCTTGAGTCGGAGACGGGAGATCTCTGGTTTGATAGTAGAGAGGACTAGTGGTGAAGGAAAGGACTAAGGAAATGAAAGAGAGAAAACACCGCTGGAGTTGGCACCATGGGGTGGCTGAATCACCAAACAGTGAGTGATGGTGGGTTATGGGCGTCCAAGGAAGATCTCCACTGAGTACAATATCCCCTCACCTCAACACACCAAATACTTTTGTCATGTCGTTAGTCATGATGTCGGTGCACCCTTTCCAAAGATCTCAAACACCAGATCTTATCCTATTTCTGGTGGTCAGTAGGTCAGCCACTCTCCACCTCATTCTTCTCTGTGTCTTCTCTATTACCTATCGCCCCACCATCATGCCTGCCCTAATCTCTC
>QEPC01009477.1:7551368-7577042 GCA_003113815.1 Sphenodon punctatus | reverse complement strand
CCTTCACAACCTGGCTCCCTCTTACCACTCAGCCCTAGTCTCCTTATACACTCCTGCATGCACTCTTCACTCCTCATCTGCCTCCTCCCTCGCTCTCGCCATCTTCCCTGCTCCCCTAACCACTTTCTCCCCTTCTCCCTTGCTGCCCCCAATGCCTGGAACTCACTCCCTCCCCACATCTGCCTTGACCCCTCCCTCCGCACCTTCAAATCCCTCCTCAAAACCCACCTCATCCTTGCCGCCTTTCCCAACGCCTGCTAGAACTTTACTTCAATATTTACTGTCTGCCCTCCCCGCAGACTCCTGCCTAACTGCAAACAAGCCAAGCACGTGCACCTGAGACTTCACATCTGCTGAATGTTACTTATTCCGTGTCTCTCCCTATGTCCCTCTCCTTGTCTCCCCCCTCCATGTCTATTAGATTGTAAGCCATAGGCAGGGACCACGTCTATCTTATTGTTCTGTAAAGCACCAAGTACATAGCTGGTGCTATACAAATGCTAATAATAATATTATTAATAATAATAATAATAATAATAATAATAAGTCGAGGCGTGAGATGACTAGGGTGTGGATGAGAGTTTTGGCAGAGGAGACAGACAGAAAAGGGAGGATCTTAGCAATGTTGTGGAGGGAGAAGCGGCAGGATTTGGTGACATAGTCAATGTAAGGTTTGAAGGTAAGGTGCAAATAAAAAATGAAGCCCAAGCTACAGGCTTGGGGTACAGGGAGGATGGAGACCCCATCAATGGCAATTGACAGAGAAGAGGGAGAGTAAGGATTGGGAGGGAAGATAAGGAGTTCAGTTTTCGCCAGTAGTTTGGGACCAATAAC
Organism: Sphenodon punctatus; assembly: GCA_003113815.1. Classification (NCBI taxonomy): domain Eukaryota; kingdom Metazoa; phylum Chordata; class Lepidosauria; order Sphenodontia; family Sphenodontidae; genus Sphenodon; species Sphenodon punctatus. The sequence goes on along the minus strand of QEPC01009477.1, from coordinate 7,576,208 downwards.
AAAGCTCCCTCAAGCAGATTTGAACCAACAGGAAACTAGGTTATCCTTGCAACCAAGGTCCAGGGGATACATAGGAAAAGACGTATGGCCCAACAGAACGAGCTAGTACCTATGGAATGGATGGGGAAATAGCAATGTGGTAGCATGGTAAACAATGCAAAATGGTAAACCAGTTATTGAATGTGTTGAGTGGTTAACAGATACCACTCAATAACCAATTGTTGTTGGTGCGAATTGGCTACTGAAAATCCAAAGGTTACCGCACAATTGACCCTTTTAGCTCTAGTCAGTTCCTCTATTCTGAGTTGGCTTTAGAAGCAAGTGGAGTACACGACACATAGGGAAGCAAATGTAAGAGGGCACCAAAATGAGATATGCTCTCTCCTCTACGAACTGTAAAAGGTCCCAACTTGGGGAAGGGAGTACACCTGGATTATGTTGCCATTACATTCACGTGCCCTGCGGGTGACCACCATACTGCTTCTCCATTGGACAGATAACTAGTAGGGAACCAGAAGAGCCCCACCACACACACACTGCAAGTCCCCAGGTTAGGCCTTGCACTACAGGCACAGATGGCGTGCTACCCACAGATAATAGGAGTGTTTCTACCTGTGGTGAAAGACACAAGCTTGAGGGGTGCAAAGGCAGGAGAGAAGTGGATGTATTTTCAGACTTTGCCTAGCATAATGAAATGCATAAAGCTGGCCTGACTTCTGGCTCACCCTTTGTGATGCAAAAATACTTCACAGTGGAGATGGGGCAGGTCTTTGCAGGACAATGACACCAAGGGGGATGTGTTTGGAGAGTTACACTTGCGGAAGAGCTTTCCCTTCCACTTTCCCGTTTGGAACGCACTATGAGAGAATGCTCCTTCATTTCAGCAAAATTGCTGCCACCTACTGCCCAGAGAGTAGAACATCACAGCACGGCGCAATGGGCTTTGGGCCATAATGCCGGTAATTACAACAGCCCAATAAACAAACACCACAAGCAGCCTGGAAACACTTTCAGCAACTTGGCCGCAGAGACTGCAGAGCGTGAAAGAGCTAGAGAATTTACTTCTCCTGGTAGGAATTAAAAAGTGACCCTTTTTCACAGTAGGTGCATCTGCTACCTATTCACAGTAACTCTGTGCTGCTGGCAATATTAGCCCCATATAAGGACAACCAAGATCGAGAGGTTATGAAATTTGCATAAGCCTGAACAGAGAATGAAGAGAACGTCTACAACCAAAGAACATAAGTAGTGCCATCCCTGTGTCAGACCAATGGTCCATCCAGCCCAGCATCCTGTCTCCGACAGTCACCAACTTTGGTTGCTTTAGAGGAGTGTCCAACAGGTCATAATGGATTGATACATTTCCTGCTATTCACTCCCAGGAAATGTCCTGTGACATTTCCTCTGGGGTCTTATCCCCTTCCTGACCAACAGCATTGCTGGACCTCTAAGAACTTGTCCAATCCTTTCTTGAACCTTGTATTGTATAACTGCTTGAGTAAATTTGTTTTAAAATGTTAACACAGTAAAGGGCTTGAGAACCCTTTCCCCCTCTTCTGTGTGGCATTATTTAAAGTTTGTGTCAGTGCTATAGATGTGCAAGATTGTCTCTGAACCAACAAAACTCACTTAAAAATCTATGAAGACAAAAGAAATTGGACCTCCATGACGGACATCATGGAAAACTCATTTTCTTTCATTAATCTTTGCATATCGACCAGTCCACAAACTGTCGACCTAAACCACGCCTTCCTACAGTGTACAGGTGTACAGATTGGGGACTTGACCGCAATGCGTGTTTTCAAGTCTGACGATAGTATGGATTCCCACGCTTTGCCATGCTTGGAAATACATCCTGCCATCATGTCTGAAACGGCTGCCAGATGTTGGCTTGGGCCGTCGCATGGGCCGTGGTGGCACTTAGCCCAGGCTCTTCCTTGGGACCATCCCCAAGGAACAGCCCAGGCTAAGCGCCACCATGGCCCATGCAATGGATGCCAAGTCTTGGGTAAAGCGGGTCATCATGTTTGATGACTCGGTCACACTTACCCTGGTCTGGGTCCGCAGGGCTTCTAGGCAGCCATGGTGGCCTCTTAGACCACCATGACCACACATCATGGAGGAAGGTGGGCCACTCTAATCAGTGTGGAGGTGGAGCCATGTAGACACACGTCACCCTGCCCTCTCCTCACCCACTCCCCAGCCCAGTTGCTGTCACGTTTGTTCAACAGCCAAAGCCAAATCCTGCCCAGAGTGCGGGCCTTTACTCCGGGCAGGATTAAAAACATGGTGGCGCTCAGCACTGTCACATGTGAAAACACCCGATGTGTTTAAAAATAGCTTCCATTAGCCAGGAAGCAAGCTGCCAAATTTGGACTTCTCCCAAATTTGCATAGATTTGCATCTATTGCATCGTATTGGCCTCATAAAATCTCATCTGCGTGTAGTCCAAACTCCCTATAACAAAACCAGCTTATAATACACCCTCCTTTGTAACAATCCTGACTTTGAAAACCCATTTCTATCAACTGCATATTGCTAGTGCTGAAATGAATATTCATCACCATGTTGCTGAAAACCGAATTCAGCGTATTTATTAATATTCGTTTAGTAAAACAAATATTGGTTTTGGCAAAAAAAATAATATATCGGTTACTGTTATTTTGGTTTGGTTATTGTTTTGTTATTCATTATTTGCTACTTCGTTAACTCTGATAGTACTATTTAGCACTAAGGAGTGCTACCAAAGTTAACGAATTTTGGATTAACAAAAAAGCAAACTAACTGAAATGAAATAAACAAAACAAAAAGGCATATTTTGCATACAAGACAACGATTCTTTGAATATTGAACTCTGTGGTCCCTATACAAATTATACTTGTGAATACAGAATGGCAGATCCTTTTCAGGCCTAATGCTTTTCTAATGACCACCCTGAGGGGTTTGCTGCCATTAAGTGATACTGTATTTTAATAATAAAAAATATTATTATTATTATTATTATTATTATTAAATAATAATAATAATAATAATACTCTTTATTTTTATATAGCATCCCCTGCCATGACACTCTGAGTACTTTACATATAACTAATAAGCACAATTTTTCATCCTCACAACAACCCTGGCACAGAACTCGTGCCACCGATTATTCCAAATGCTGGTCCAAATAGCACCGTGACTATTGTGCAATAAACGTACCTCTTTTGTATCATCCTCCCCTCCACTGGGCGCCGAAGAACAGAGAACCAGGTACTGAGTAGCGCCATCTGCTGGCTGCCAGGTCAGCCTTATGCTGTTGTGAGTAACGTCGGACGCTCTGAGAGAAAGGGGTGGGGAGAGCGGGACTGTAGGGGGGAAATGTTAGAAGAGTCACAGCAAAGAAAATAATGTTCCATGAAGCGATCACTCAGGCTAATGAAGCCTGGCTAAATCCTGGATCTGTGCTTATATGCCTGTTGAACTTGCAAATGAATTAGATGAAGATGTTCTTTTACTTGCAAATTTGTTTTAAGTCATGGGGAAAGAGCACTGTGGATTTCAAACAAATCCTGTTTCTCAAAGGGATTGGCAGAAAACCTGCTCTTACTAAAACAATGGAGATTCCACTTATTTTTTTAGAGTGAGGGTGGGAAAGTCACTTTGAAAATTAGCACAAGGACCTTTTTACACAGGGGTGTGCATGTCATTTTAGTTATTACACTAATAATGGAAATTGTCATTTTTTTATTGTTACTGCAATAACAAAAACGACAAATAATAATAATGAAAATAAAAACGAAAATGACAATTTGTTTTTTAAATAAAGGGGGGAAACTGAAAAACGTATTTCTGGCTATAGATTTATTTATTTTCTTATCCAATTCTGATGATACTTGAGGAGATTGTACCCCCAATGGGGGGCACTATGTGTACCCAAAATTCAAAAAGATTGCATAAAGGTATACAATTTCAGAAGCAATTGAATGTTGTGATTTTAAGAATAGCTCCATACACATTAATGGGTGATTTCAGACGTTACGCGGTCCCGATTCACCACAGTGGATTCCCAGCGGTGGCGAGCCGTCTGACCACGCCCCGTGGTCCAAGAAGGCCACGAACAGACGTGACGGGACCAGGACCATAGCAGGGAATTGGGCCGCCAGACCACGGCCTGGGGCAGTGCAACAGACGTTACGCGAATTCCCGGCCATGGTCAAAACACCCAGAAGGCACCGGGGAGGGGCGGGAGGCAGACATGGCTGGCTGAGGACAAATGAAGCCAAAAGCGCCCACAGGGAACGCCCACACAAGGGAAATGGGAAGGGAGGGGGCAGAGGGAGAAGAGCCATTGGGGCAGCGCACACAACAGGCACAGGGAAAACAAGGTCACAGCGGAACACACAGCAGAAACACACGCCCGGGAACACACACACACACACACACGGGAAAGGAAGGGAAGGGGACACACAGCAGGACAGACAAAGCATATGACACAACAGGCACAGGGGGGAAGGGAGGGGGCAGCCGGGGACAGGGAGGAGGGGGGGAACCGGCCCAGGGGCCAGGGCAAGACAAGGGGAATGGCAAACAGAACCCCAACAACAGCACGGCCCACATGGGCACCCCCACAGCAACACAGGCAGTCCCAGAATGGGGGGACCCCCAGGGCCACAGCACAGTCACAGGGGGAGGCCACATGGACCGGGGAGCAGACTGGGAATGGTCCAGGAGGCTGTCAGGGATCCCACGCGCCAGCGAGGTTGCGATGGATGGGAAGGAGGTGCGGCTCCCACCCTCCCAGGGCACCATTCACCATGGAGCTGGGACGATTGGGCACCTGGGGGATGCACCTAACCATTTCCGTGGAGTGGTTCCACTCGCACACTGACCTCCTGCATATCCAGACCTCAGAGGTGCACCTGGCCACCTGACTGCAGATGTGCATGGCCAGGAGCACTGCCAAAGCCCAGATAACCCACCACGGGCACAGGTGCTCCCTGGCCTGCCTCAGGGCTCAGTGGGTGTCTGGGGAAGACCGCCAGGCCCTCCTCCGCACCCAGGGGCGGGCTGCTGCACTCTGCGAGGCGGCCATCTGACTCCAGTGGCAGAAGGAGACCATGGGGTGCGTAGCCCTGCTCACTATGCCCATTGACCGGTGGTTGTGGGTCATGGAGTGGGCACAGGGGTGGTGGGCCAGGGCACTGTCCCAATGGGATGAGGCCACCTGGAGAGCACACTTTTGGATGGACAGGCGCGTCCTCCTGCGACTCTCCAAGCTGCTAATGCTCTGGCTGGAGAGACAGAACACCCCCATGCAGGCCCCTATTCCCTTGGTCCAGTGGATGAACATTGCAGTCTGGGCCCTTGCTACACCCGACTCCTGCCGCTCCGTCACGCAGCACTTCGGCGTTGGGGTGAGCACTGTCACAGGGATCCTGCGAGAAGTCTGGGAGACGTTCTCCTGGACCAAGCAATCAGCTGGTGGACCAGGAGGCCATGATGTCTGGCTTTGCGGCAGGAAGATTCCCCAACTGCATGGGTGCCGTGGATGACACCCACATAGAGATCCTCCACCCATCTGCTGGGGAGGCCTAGAATATGTCAACCAACACGGGTATCACTCCCTGCAGCTGCAGGCAGTTGTGGATCACTGGGGGCAGTTCATGGACATTTACACAGGCCACTCTGGGTGCAGCCACAATGCCCGGATCATGACCATCTCTCCCTTCTATTCCTGGATGTACCGCGGGGACTTCGCAGACATGGGGATGTCCCAGATCGAGGGGGTGATGATGCCCTCCTGCATCCTGGGGGACCCAGCCTATCCACTTACCCACTGGCTGAAGAAGTCATACCCGGTCGCAAGGAACCCAGTGGAGGCGCTGTACATCACCCGCCTGTGCACGAGCAGGACCATGGTCGAGAGGGCCTTCGGGGCCCTCAAGAAGTGCTGGAGGAGCCTTGCGGGCTGCCTGGACTACACGGTGGAGACCTCGTCCCTGGTGATTGGAGCCTGCTGTGTGCTGCAAAACGTGTGCATGACCGATTGGGCTGTCGTCAAATACCCCATGTCATGGTGCCCTCCCGGCCCCATGCTCCTCTATGTGAACGCAGAGAACCCGCGGGAGTACCAGTACACAAAGCGCATCTGTGTGGCCCTGGCCAGGTGGATCAGCCAGCAGGCTGAGGTGTGAGGGTGCACACCCCCGTTTCCACCACCCTGGGGCCCCCAGCAGCACCCTGGGTGCGCCCCTCGACACCCACCCACCCCCAGCCCCGGGCCCATGAACAGAACCATGNGTGAGGGTGGGAAAGTCACTTTGAAAATTAGCACAAGGACCTTTTTACACAGGGGTGTGCATGTCATTTTAGTTATTACACTAATAATGGAAATTGTCATTTTTTTATTGTTACTGCAATAACAAAAACGACAAATAATAATAATGAAAATAAAAACGAAAATGACAATTTGTTTTTTAAATAAAGGGGGGAAACTGAAAAACGTATTTCTGGCTATAGATTTATTTATTTTCTTATCCAATTCTGATGATACTTGAGGAGATTGTACCCCCAATGGGGGGCACTATGTGTACCCAAAATTCAAAAAGATTGCATAAAGGTATACAATTTCAGAAGCAATTGAATGTTGTGATTTTAAGAATAGCTCCATACACATTAATGGGTGATTTCAGACGTTACGCGGTCCCGATTCACCACAGTGGATTCCCAGCGGTGGCGAGCCGTCTGACCACGCCCCGTGGTCCAAGAAGGCCACGAACAGACGTGACGGGACCAGGACCATAGCAGGGAATTGGGCCGCCAGACCACGGCCTGGGGCAGTGCAACAGACGTTACGCGAATTCCCGGCCATGGTCAAAACACCCAGAAGGCACCGGGGAGGGGCGGGAGGCAGACATGGCTGGCTGAGGACAAATGAAGCCAAAAGCGCCCACAGGGAACGCCCACACAAGGGAAATGGGAAGGGAGGGGGCAGAGGGAGAAGAGCCATTGGGGCAGCGCACACAACAGGCACAGGGAAAACAAGGTCACAGCGGAACACACAGCAGAAACACACGCCCGGGAACACACACACACACACACACGGGAAAGGAAGGGAAGGGGACACACAGCAGGACAGACAAAGCATATGACACAACAGGCACAGGGGGGAAGGGAGGGGGCAGCCGGGGACAGGGAGGAGGGGGGGAACCGGCCCAGGGGCCAGGGCAAGACAAGGGGAATGGCAAACAGAACCCCAACAACAGCACGGCCCACATGGGCACCCCCACAGCAACACAGGCAGTCCCAGAATGGGGGGACCCCCAGGGCCACAGCACAGTCACAGGGGGAGGCCACATGGACCGGGGAGCAGACTGGGAATGGTCCAGGAGGCTGTCAGGGATCCCACGCGCCAGCGAGGTTGCGATGGATGGGAAGGAGGTGCGGCTTCCACCCTCCCAGGGCACCATTCACCATGGAGCTGGGACGATTGGGCACCTGGGGGATGCACCTAACCATTTCCGTGGAGTGGTTCCACTCGCACACTGACCTCCTGCATATCCAGACCTCAGAGGTGCACCTGGCCACCTGACTGCAGATGTGCATGGCCAGGAGCACTGCCAAAGCCCAGATAACCCACCACGGGCACAGGTGCTCCCTGGCCTGCCTCAGGGCTCAGTGGGTGTCTGGGGAAGACCGCCAGGCCCTCCTCCGCACCCAGGGGCGGGCTGCTGCACTCTGCGAGGTGGCCATCTGACTCCAGTGGCAGAAGGAGACCATGGGGTGCGTAGCCCTGCTCACTATGCCCATTGACCGGTGGTTGTGGGTCATGGAGTGGGCACAGGGGTGGTGGGCCAGGGCACTGTCCCAATGGGATGAGGCCACCTGGAGAGCACACTTTTGGATGGACAGGCGCGTCCTCCTGCGACTCTCCAAGCTGCTAATGCTCTGGCTGGAGAGACAGAACACCCCCATGCAGGCCCCTATTCCCTTGGTCCAGTGGATGAACATTGCAGTCTGGGCCCTTGCTACACCCGACTCCTGCCGCTCCGTCACGCAGCACTTCGGCGTTGGGGTGAGCACTGTCACAGGGATCCTGCGAGAAGTCTGGGAGACGTTCTCCTGGACCAAGCAATCAGCTGGTGGACCAGGAGGCCATGATGTCTGGCTTTGCGGCAGGAAGATTCCCCAACTGCATGGGTGCCGTGGATGACACCCACATAGAGATCCTCCACCCATCTGCTGGGGAGGCCTAGAATATGTCAACCAACACGGGTATCACTCCCTGCAGCTGCAGGCAGTTGTGGATCACTGGGGGCAGTTCATGGACATTTACACAGGCCACTCTGGGTGCAGCCACAATGCCCGGATCATGACCATCTCTCCCTTCTATTCCTGGATGTACCGCGGGGACTTCGCAGACATGGGGATGTCCCAGATCGAGGGGGTGATGATGCCCTCCTGCATCCTGGGGGACCCAGCCTATCCACTTACCCACTGGCTGAAGAAGTCATACCCGGTCGCAAGGAACCCAGTGGAGGCGCTGTACATCACCCGCCTGTGCACGAGCAGGACCATGGTCGAGAGGGCCTTCGGGGCCCTCAAGAAGTGCTGGAGGAGCCTTGCGGGCTGCCTGGACTACACGGTGGAGACCTCGTCCCTGGTGATTGGAGCCTGCTGTGTGCTGCAAAACGTGTGCATGACCGATTGGGCTGTCGTCAAATACCCCATGTCATGGTGCCCTCCCGGCCCCATGCTCCTCTATGTGAACGCAGAGAACCCGCGGGAGTACCAGTACACAAAGCGCATCTGTGTGGCCCTGGCCAGGTGGATCAGCCAGCAGGCTGAGGTGTGAGGGTGCACACCCCCGTTTCCACCACCCTGGGGCCCCCAGCAGCACCCTGGGTGCGCCCCTCGACACCCACCCACCCCCAGCCCCGGGCCCATGAACAGAACCATGGAGATGACTGTGGTGCCCGTACATTTATTGGTACCACCACCTACAGGTGCTCCCACCACCACCACCACCCACCTCTCTGTGCCGTGCCCCTCCTCAGACTGCTCTCCCCATTCTTCCCCTTCCCCCCATCCCCCATGTCTCCAGGACCTCCACCTCGACTGCCCTGTGGATGCCGTGGATCTCTGGGAGCTCCCCTCCCCCCCTGCTGTCCATGTCCCCAACTGCATCCTGGGAGGCCTCGGTGTACTGAGGGGCAGGCGGTGGTGGAAGGGCAGGCGGACCTGGGATTGGAGGCAGCTGCTCCCTCCGGAGGTCTACAGGGACCAGGAGGCAGATGTGCGAACCCAGCGAGCGTGCCCATGGCTGGGGCGGTGGTGGAGGCAGGGGGGCCGTCAAGGGGCCTGGCATCAGGGCCGGGGTGGGAAGGTTGCCCAGCGGGGTGGCTGCCATACGTAAGCACTCATGGTTCCCACGTGCAGTAGCAGCGATGTGCCAATGTCATGGGAGTGGTCCATTTTGGCCGAATGCTCCCTCACCATCCTGTCAATGGCCTGTTCCAGTCACCCAAATGCCTCCACCTGCCTGCTGTGCTCCCGGCACTCCCGCCTCCGTTCCATGCATACCTCCGCTTTCAGCCTCTGGTCCATTGCCTCCACTTGTTGGATGGCCCTCTCCGTGCCCATCTCCATCCTATCGGTGCCCGCGATCATCTGCTCGCCCTGTTTGGTGGTTGAGCGGACTATGTCCTCCGCCTGCTCCACCCTCCGACGCCATACCTGTGCCCGGTTCTCCCTCATCCATTGTGCTGGGGGCATGGGTCACCCTGTGGGGTACACATTAGGGGTTGGTTAGGCACCCCAGGCGCCCGCCCCCTATCCCGTGGCATGGCTGGGGGGTTGTAGCCCCCTCGAGTTGGTGGCTGGTGCCCTCCCCAGACATACCACTGTGTCCAGTTCCCCCCCTCCCCAGCACCGCATGCCCCAGTTCCCCCACCCGGTCTCCCCCGGTGCCCTCTCCCCCCCCTTGCCAGTGTGCCTCACCTGGAACCTCTGGCTGCTCCCGGGGCTGCTCTCTTCCATCCTCCTTGCCTGCCTATCACAGGTGCTGGGGCGTGTCGTGCCCTGTGAGGAAATGGGAGGGGTTGGGTGGGGGTGGTCTGACCATGTCCCCCAGTGGCCCCCCGGGTGCCCTTCCCATGGTCTGGGGTGCCCGGTTTTGCTGGGGGCAGCCCCGTCCCCGGAGTGCCCCCCCTCAGCCCGTCCCCCCCAGTCTGTGTCCCAACCCACCCACTTGCTTACCCTCAATGTTTGTCTCGGAGCCCTCCAAGGCCAGCCCCTCTGTATTACTGGGGTCGCCCCAGTGTTCACTGGCTGAGGGTAACCATTGTGCTGGCCTCGGATTCTCCTGTTTTGGGCTGAGGGCTCTTGGGGCTGGTGCACAAAGGGGGCCTGCTGGTCCCTGAGGTCCCAGGGAGTTCCTCTTGAGGGGCGGGGCCCCTGGAGCCATTGCCTTCTAGGTGGGCAGCAAGGGGAGGGGGTACCTCAGCCCATTCCCTGCCCTGGACCACGGCGCTCCCCACGAGGCGACTTGAGCCCTTCATGTGAAGGATGCGGTCCAGGGCGTCATAGTAGGGGACGGCCCATGCTTTGTGCCCGGACCGCCGGTCGTTGTCTTTTATGGCCTTGTACCCCCTCTTGAGCTCCTTGACCTTTGAGCGGCACTGGGCCACGGTCCTGTAGTGCCCAACTGCCTCCATGTCCCGCACAATCTCCCGGTAGACGTGCTCATTCCACTGGTTGATTGCTAGCTCCAGCTGGTGCTCCAGGGTCCCCCAGATCCAGATAAAATCCAGGGTTTCCCTGTGCCCCCATTGCCTGCCTCGGTGGTACGGCCATCTCCCCTATGGGCCCTCCTGGTCCCGGTCCTCCTCCTCCTCTTCTTCCAGGTCCTCCTCCTCCGCATGCCCTCCGGCCCTTTCCTCCGTGGGCTCAAACTCCTGGGCCCATTTCCGTGACTGTGGATTGACCCGGGGGGGTTGGTTTCCAGGTTGCCTTTTCTCCCACTTGCCGGCCCGCCCACACCCCTTGGTGCCCCTGTGCCTCTGTCCCACCCCCCTTTGCTTCCCTTACCCATTTCCGGGGTGCCTCGTCCCTGTGACCGGTTGCAGGCACTGGGGTGGCCTGCCCCGGCTGCTGCTGCTGATGTCCCTCCACTGCCTCCATTTGCAACATGACCACCACCTCATCCACCTGCGCCTCCTCCTCCTCCCTTGCTCTCTCACCTCCGCTCTCCTCTCCCTTCTGCCTCGCTCCATCCCACCACGTTACCCTGCTGCCGGGTGTTCTTTAAATCTCCCTCCCCGGCCTGTGTTCTTGCTGGTTGCCTGGCAGTGATGCTGCATGATTTGTCCCTGTCTGGGAATCATTTTGCTTGATTCCAGCCGGTGGTTGCCATTCAGACGTTACTTTTTTGTGTTTCCCGTTGGTAATCGCTTTGACCACGCTTTCGAAGATGGTCCGGGCCAAAGCTCCAGAAGGGTGGTTGATTTTGTCCCCTACTGGGGACTGACTGTGGTGAACATCTGGCGGCCACCAAACAGACGTTCAGGGTGCTTTGGCCCCGCCGCGGGGTTGACCGTGGTTCACTGTGGTTGACTGTGATCTCGTAACGTCTGAAATCACCCCATGGCTACAACTTCTTTATCTTCCATTTAATTTGCATGTAACCTGTGAATGTTATGTCCCTGCACAAGCGTAACAATTTTCAGAAATATTGGATAAAGGTTCCTGATGGTATAAGACAACTTAAAAATACATTTCCAGCTGTAACATTTTTATATTCCATCCTGTTTACAGGACATTTGGCAGAAATGTATACCATAACTTCTCTGTCATCTCTGCCAAACTACAGTACAATTTGAGAAAGGGACCCAATTTTATAAGCAATTGAAGTTGTCCCCTTGAAGACCATTATTCAGATAAATACCAGCACATGCAGTGCCAGTCAGAGACAGGCACCTGGCATGGCAGGGGGAGGAAGACTGTAGGAGGGATGATGTGGAGCAACCCAAAAGACTTAAAGACACATTCACTGGCCAATTACAGCTTGCTTCCAGCTTTACAGGACCAATCGGTGGTGGCTTTGAGCCAGGCATAGGGGGTAGCCCTCAGGCGGGCATAGAAGGGACATAACTCGAAATTTGGGGATAGCATCCCATCAATCAGGAGACATAGTTTACACATCCAGGCTGGCCAATTATCATCACAATCACATCCTGCAGCACTGTGACAGAGGACATAAGAGAATCTCTACTGGCTCTTTCCTAAACAGATGCTTCTGACTTCCCAGTAACAAGTGGGGGAGAGAAGTTGGGATGCTCACAGCACAGAATGAGGATACTCAGTTGACATTTCTGCTGGCCAATTGCCATCACAAATCGATCTTATACCACAGTATAACCAGTACCAATCCCTGACATAGGCTCCTTCTCTGCATATGCTGTTCAGGCATATAAAATTGGGACCCTTTATCACATCTTTCTGATATTTGGCAGAGATGATCATGAAAGTGTAATATACAGCCCTGCCAAATTTCATCTACACTGGTTGGACTACAAAGATGTTACAGTCAGACATACATTTATAAGATAATTACTTATACCACCAGGACCCTTATTCCAATCCTTTTGGCAGAGATAGTAAGTATAGGAAGGGTGTAAACTTGCCAAGTTTCATCTACATTAAATGTGAGGCAAAGAATGTATATGAAGATTTTTGCAAAATAATATAATTAAACTGCTTATAAAATTGAATTCCTTTACCCAATCTTTTTGGAATTTGGTATACTTAATGCCTTCCATTGAAGGAACAATCCCTCCAAGTGTCTGCCAACTATAATGAAAAACGAAAAAGGTACAGCCATAAATGTGTTTTCCATTGAAACCAATGGAAAATGAAAACGAAAACAAAAATTTGATATTTATGAAAACGAAAATGACAATTTTAAATAACAAAAATGAAAAATGGAAACAAAAATGACATGCACACTTTTAATGAGTGGGGTAGATGGGTGTTTTGGCATGGACACACACACACCTCCACCCACGTGGCCTCCTCTGGTTTTCCATAGGGCTCCGTGGGTGGAGGTGTGTGTGTGTGAGGGGTGGAGGTTGGTGTTGCGCAGGGACACGCATGCACCCCCACCTATTTTGCTCAGTGTTCACACGGATGAACACCGAACACACACCCAACCCCCCCACCCTCTTCCGGCCATTTACATGGATGCCCCCCCTCCCTGCACACCCGCCCGAACACTGAGCAGGGGCAGCATCCGCATAAAAACAGCCATGATCTGCAGGCTGGATAGGAGTTGGGATTGGGGTTTTTAAGGAGTGTGTTCAGGATGGAGGATGGAAGGGTAGTGTTCAGATTTGAAATATGGACTGAAACATAAAAATATAAAGGATAAAATACAATAAAAAATACAAATATAATATGAAACGAAATACAAAATAAAATTTGACAGCGTACATCTAATTCAGAGAATAATTATGTTTAAGATCTTTAATTGCGGCTTTCCTGTTGATTGCCAGAGAATGAGCTAAATTAGCAATACTTTTGACATGAGACTCTGAGCTATTTCCTAGACAATATTTTAACTGATGTGGTCAAGCCCAATGTTCCTTACCCACTAATAATGACTGAAGATACTTAGCCCGCGTTGTAACAGAAAATGTACATTGGAAAAGATAGTGGGGTAAATCCTCAGCTTTGCCAACACCACAGGGGCATAATCATAAATAATGAGTCCCCTCATATCTACCATCTAGAACTTTAATTGGCATTGCATTGAAGCACAGCAGCATTAAAGCTCTGCAGATCGTGTAATTACTAATAACTTCAAGGTAGGCTTCCTACTTATGCGTCCCTTTAAATTCATGAAACCAAGGGGCTATTTCTACTTTTTTTGATAGCCTCGAGGTCCATCTGTATACAAATGTCTCTCATCCTAGTTCGAAATGTTTGATTTGCCTTCTCTTTAGTGTAAACCTTGAAAAAAATCCATGGAAAATCTTGCTTTTGCGAGCACATGATGCAGATCTTTAAACCACAAAGAATCATAAGATTTATATAACTGCTCAGAGCAGCACAATTTTGGCAAGTGTTCCGCAGAATACCTAGCCAATAGGAAATACACCCATCTCTACCCTAAGGAAACGTGCAGGAATATTCACAGGAACACCCAATATGGCACAGAGAAGTATATTTTGTCATGCTTCCAATTTAGTTAGGGCAAAAAAGCCCCATATTTCTGCTCCATATAGGACCTGTGGACTTAATTTGCGATCCAACAATTCCAGCGCAGGCCTAATCATCCTCCCACCAGATGTCCTCCAAAATCTATCAGTCCATTCATTGTTTGTACCATTTTTTGCTACATGCAGATTATGGATCTAGGCCAAAAGGTGGGTAAATGGCTTCTTAGGAGCTGAATGCAGCTGTGGGGACACCCTTACTCTTGCCAGAAGCGAAGTAACCTCCTAGAGATGCGTCCATGGGACTCACTCAGAAACAAACCAAGCCAAAGTCAAGCTCTTCTGTTCTTTCTGCTGCCAGAGCCTCCTGAGTGTCCTGGAAGCAGGAAGATCATGCCATGTGTAGCTATCGCTGCTGTCCAAACCTACCAGACCGGATGAGAGCAAGAGATTTGATATGAGGCGAGTAAATTTGGGGGAAATGATGCTGGGATCAGGGTGAATTACAATCAACATGGCTCTCACCAACATGAAAATTTTGATACTCGGGCTTTGTAACTTTGCCACCCCTGATCTAAGCCATACACCTCCTGTCCTTTCATGGTGTGCCTTCATCTCCATTGCCTCCCCCAATCAATGTTTTTCAGTGCCAGCGGGCAGGTATTGGAGCCACAAGTCAGATCCAGGAATTGGAAAGGGGCCAAATAAAATAAACCAAACAGCTGCAGACCAGCTATGACCCATGGGCCGAAGGTTCCCTACCAGTGTTCAAGAAAATGCCGTTGCCACGTTGGTTCCCAATATAAGAGATGGAGATAAAGTCGTTCAGATGAGTTTTTAATTGGACCAACTTCTGTTGCAGCCCACGTCCTCTTAGCAACAGAAGCTGGTCCAATAAACAAATAGAGGTATTCAAAGATAGGGGAGCCCCATTGGTTTTAGTAACTAAAGTTACAAAAACGGATGCATACGCGAACAATTGTTTGCTTCTATTCGTTTAAAAAAATATATTTAAAAACCATATGCATGCTCAAAACGGCCACCATAGCTGTTCTGCACATGACATGTGCGCCCTTTCCTAAAATGAATTTCTTTGTTTCATTTATTTATTTATTTATTTACATTTATACCCCGCCCTTCCCAAATGGCTCCGGACAGCAGCAGTGTCACCTCCATTTTGGGAAAGGGCTCGCATGTACAGAATGGCCCCAGAGGCTGCTTTAATTTAAAAAAAAAAAAAAAATTTAAATAAAAAAAAATCACTGCACATGTACAATATGGGCCCCAGGACCATTCTGCGCATGCACCTTCCTTTCCAAGATGGCACTAGCAGTTATCACTGCCATTTTGGAAAAGGGCAGCCAGTCTGCACACGGGCGAGAGCCGGTTTGCGCATGTGCAAACCGGCTGCCCCTTTTGCACATGTTCAACCGCTGCTGCCGCCATTTTAAAAAATGCGTGGTGATTTATTTTTTTTAATACTAATAATAAAAAAGAAAAAAAACACACCAAAAATGGGTTTTCTATGAAAACCCCTGAAAAAAAATTGTTTGCATGAAACAAAAATGAATGGTGTGCCTTCTGCGTGCCCTTAATAAAAGAGATCACACCTATACTACTTTGTCTTCATCCCTGATTATCTTCTTCTACAACACGTCTACTTCTGAAACCGCATATCCTACATCTCCAAATTTGGTTGAAATCAGCCTCCAGGATCCACAGTTATTAAGAGAAGGAGAATGTTCCATGTAAGGTTTTTACTTCAGAAGGAGGCAAAATGTCTTCCCATCTCTTGTTATGAAGTTTCATCCCGCAAAAGTGGGGGGGTGGGGGAGAGGAGGTTGGTTACAACTCAAAAATGCTTGTGAACATTTGACTTTCTGCCACAATTTTTTTCCTCTTTCCCAAGCCATTTTTCTAGGATTTTTTATCTTTTTCCATCATTTTTCTAACCTTTCTCATTATTTTTCTCCACTGTTTTCTGCCCCCACCCTTCCATGCACACTTTGCGTTCAGGGAAAATGACTCGTCTTTAAAGTGTGATCAATGTTTTTTTGGAGAAAAAAAATGTATGTTTGTTTTGAGCTACAGAATGTTAACAATTCTGATCTGAATTTTAAAATTTTCTTTCCTGAAAAAAAATCAGAAAGAAATATTTGACCTTCTCTAGTAGTGGCATGTAGGAGTGATTAGGAAAAACAAAATCAGTGGCACAGGGCTGTGGTTAAATTTCACAGATGCATTGCTCCCTACTCATGACCTACGTGTTGCAGTGATGCCTCTGAGCCCATCTCCAACAGTGTTTTCGTAAATGGGAAACACCGAAACCAGGTATTCAGTGTGGGACGTCAGATTGACAAGCTGGGCAGAGGAGGCTGTTCCTTCCAAAACTACCTGAAATGATAAAGATTCAAATGAGTCACAGTGTCAGGCGCCTTGTGGCAAACAAAACAAGACAGTCTTTGGAATGTCTGCACTGTAAGGGCTTTGGAACTGGCTCTCATTTCCGCCCTATTGAATCACAACAAAATTAAGACCTCAACATGGCACAGTAATCTGGTCTTGTCCATAACATCTTATACCAGCCTGAAGAGAACAGGCAAGACCTACAGGAACTCAAGGACAAGGCCAAATCTGGAGTTGAAAGGCAGATGCATGAACTAGATATGGCCAGGTGGTCCAAATCTTGAGGTCAACAACTCATCTTCACGGGGGACACAGAGTATCATGGACAGAAGCTATGCAGTTGAGGTGAAACAAGTAGCAGAATAACTGCTCATTCCTGGGGGGCTTACCTTGTTTTTCCAATTTCAAGCACGTTGCAGTCGACCTGAATGACATTTATCAAACAAAATGTTCAAGTAACCAATTACTCACAATGTCAATCCATTCATTTTGGTTTGGTTAGTTTATTTCATCCATTGCCATTTTCCCATTCTTTTTCACCAGCAAGAATGAAAAAAGGGCTGGAAATTAAAGCTAAAAATTGGAAACGGCAAAAACGAATGAACCAAACAAACCAAAATTGCAAAAACAGGTAATCGATTGAAGATCAGATGGGTAGCGTTCATTGCTTGGTTCACTCCTTTCATGTCAGATTGTTCGGATTCAACCCCTTTGTTCTTTTGGTGGGTAATTGTTTCATCTCTTCTATGCAGGGAAAGAAACTGGCAGGTCAACCCATGAAAGGAGGTTTATACAAACCTAGATAGGATGCAGGGGCGTGCAATTCATTTTGAGGTGGATGAGGTGTGAATGCTGACAGCCCGGTGGTTTCCTCTGATATGGGGCTTTAGAATGCTGATTGACTGTAGGGATGGGCGAACAGATCGCGTTCAGGTTCGGCCGTTCAGTTCGTCCGTTCGGTTCGGCAGTTCGGTTCGGCCGTTTGGCTAGTTCGCCGAGTTTGGGTTTGGCTGTTCGGTTCGGTCGTCCGAACAGGCCGTTCGGTTAGGCCGTTCGACTGTTCAGTTCGGCCGTTCGGCTGTTCAGTTCAGCCATTCGGCTGTTCAGTTCGGCCGTTCGGCTGTTCAGTTCGGCCGTTCGGCTGTTCAGTTTGGCCGTTTGGCCATTCGGGAAATGTTGTTATGGGTGTTTTTTTGTTTTTTATTGGGGTTTATATGGTTTTCTTTTGTTTGTTTTTTTGTTTGTTTTGTTTTTATATGGGTTTTTTTTTTAACTAATATTATAAATATCTATCTACACTAAATCTAACTGCTATTAATTATTCTAAATGCTATGAACTAAATGGATTATCTAATAAGTACACAGACCTACTCCTACAAACACTAAAACTAAATCACTAACGCTATCTCTATCACTAAGCTAACTCCTACAACTCTATCTATCTATCTATCTATCTATCTCATATCCAAATATATATATGGATATACATATGGATATATATGGATATATATACATCTCATATATATGGGATGGGGGGGAATCTCAGACAGAAGAGGAGTCTGTAGTGAAATACATACAAATGAGTCTGTACAGTGCATAACACAAGGTTTCGGTTTATGGTTTAAGTTTCATTTCATTACAAAAGTGAAATGAAACTTAAAGCAATCTAAAAATCCTACTCAGCACCTGCTGTTCAGGAACAGTGACTAGCTCAGAAGGTGTTGGGAAGGGGGAAGGCAGATAATTAGTTTCGTTACTTGCAAGCCTCTCCACCCCTGGTGCCTGGAAGTCTGCTCCTCAGTGACTGACACCTCCCTGTCATGTTTGACCTTCCAGTGAACATTTTTTTGCCACCCGAACGCGATCCGAACTGACCGAACTGTTCGGCCATTTCGCTATTCGGTTTGTTCAGTATGTTCGCGTTCGGGTTCGGGTTCAAGTTCGGTCATCCGAACAGGCGGAGTTCAGGCTGAAGTCAGAACTGCCGAACTGTGTTCGCCCATCCCTAATTGACCGAGGGTCAGCATTCGCACCTCATTGAAGAAGCAGCTAATTTGTATGTGCCTCTCATCTGCCAGCTTCCTAATGACCCATTCCCGTAGGTGACAAAGTGGCCTACATGCCAGATACAGGTTAGTCTATACTTTCAGGGACAGAGCTGCCTACCCATGCCACCTTGAGGGATGTGCAGTGCAGCTGGTATCTGTATTGTAATGATATCCAGAGCTCTGTATCTGTATCTGTATCTCATTTTAGCATGCACAACAGACATTTTTTTGAGACTACCATTATTGTGGAATAACAGTTTGGAGGTAGCGTGTAAGAGGGACTTTGTTAAGCCGTATCGGATTTCGTTTTCTGAGCAATACTAAATATGTTGCCAGTGCCTCCCTAAGTAGAGCAAGGTGATTGGTCTTATTCAAAGGATTACAGAGCACTCTCTGTACCCTCCTCTCTCTTGTTCAACTCTTTCTGTGTCTGCTTCCTTCCAAAGAGGTTTCCATGGAAATTTATGCCATTTTAACAGTTGAAAAATGCACCTTGAAAATGGTTCCTTGCAATGAATGAAAAGCAGAGTATCTAAAAACAGAGTGGTTAATATCCATTTTATTATACATCTCTGTAAAGATCTTTATTAATACAGATAGAGAGCAGCCATCCCTACCTACTTCTGCTGTCACTGAAGTTGACAGTGAAAATCCCATTGATATTAATGGGAGTAGATTTGGGCCAGAGATGGGCACTTTGAGGTTTGTTTCCAGATCCAAACCAAGCTGTTTTAGTCCCATCAACTCCATTGGTTGCTGAGAGAGGGGAAATACATAAAGAGACAGTAATGGCAATATGCCAGGAAAGGAGAGCATACGCCAATTCAGATTGAAGAGTAGGGAGATGACTTCTTGGATACTGGGAATTTACTTCCTCGGAGCACTTACAGAATGAGAAGTCATAGGCAATCAGATTAAAAGGAATGAATATGACAAGGAGTCTGGCAGCAATTCAAGGAATCACAAGCCAGGCTTGTCAGCCTAGATGGTCTCCTGCAGGGTGAAGCTACTAGTGATGGAATACATTTCCTGGGCCAAAAGCTATCCAGCCCCATGCAAGTCCATTGGGTTTTCTCAAGCAAAACCAGGAGTAGATGAAAGTGATGCCATCGTTAATGCAGGCTGCTACGGTAGCCTGATTCTGAGTGATGCAACAGTGTGAAGATGAAGGCCACATTCACATCTGCGGTGGAGAGACCCACAAGAGAAGACGTGGCAGTGGGGAGGAGCCAGAGAGCAGAAAAAGAGCCGGTGCGAACAGGAATGTGCCGTGGCTTCCCTCGTGCATATCAGGGCAGGATTTGGTGCCCTGACCTGCAAGAGGAAAACCCCAACACGTCCCCGAATGCGTCTGATGTCTCTGCCCTACGTGTGAAAAACACACATATTTTAGGATGCCCAAATCCACAATAGCCTTAATAGGTAAGCAAAGCTAGTTGTAACTTCCAATCACTCTTTCAGTAGATGCAACCAAGCTCTGGAAGTCAAACATGGGATCACCTACCTCTTTGGGAATTCCACCCCTGGATGGATAGTACACAATCCTGTATTTCTTGGGTGGCACCACAGGAGGGTTCCAAGTAAGGTACATGCTTTTGGAGGTCACCTCTGATACAACAAGGTACGTTGGGCTTAGGTGAGGTCCAGTGTTCTCTGGAATGACCTTTACTGGTCCACCTAGGAGTGTGGAAAGACGTTACCTAGAGCAGAAATGGCCTCAAAAATGGGTATATCCATTAGGGATGGGCGAACAGAATGCCGTTCGGATTTTCAGACATTCGGTCATTCGGTTCGAAACCCAAGTTTGGGTTCGATTGTTCAGTTCGGCAGAGTTCAGGTCGTCCGAACTCGGCCAAACATTCAAAAAAGTGTTATTGGTATCAAAACCGAAACCAATATTTTTTTGGTATCGGTATTTTTGGCCCTGAAACCACCCCTGGTGTCCACCCCTGGTGCCAGGAAGTCTGCTCCTCAGCTGCCTCCCCCTTCCAGTCACGTTTTTCCCACCCCCGAACTCATCCGAACTCGTCCGAACTTTTCCAAACTGTTTGGAAGTTTGAGCATTCGGTTCGGAAGCTCGGTTTGATCGGCCGAACATGCCAAGTTTGGGCTGAACTCTGAACTTCCGAACCACGTTCGCCCATCTCTATCCATCAAATTCACAGTACTCGACTCAACCGGACACATCAATACCCGATTAGTGTCCATAGGTTACCTGAATTCTCAATTTACCAACTTTCAGTTCTGGAATTCTGACGTCCAGTATCAATTTTTCAAGTGGCTTCCCCAATTTTAGCTATTTTCCTACTTATTTACCATTTACCAATCGATAAACAGGGGAAACCATTCCAGGTAATTGGATACCTGATTGGTACCAGGGTAGTCTATTGGATGCCTGACATGGTACTCAAAATTGCAGGTATTACCTGCAGGACCTGTTTCAAGCTCTAGTGTTGCCTTTCTATATTACTTTAGCATCTCCCTTTGCACCTGCTAAGTCCTAAGAAAACAAAAAACATTTAACCAAAGTTACACACTTCTCCAAAAAAGCATAGACCAAATATTCCAGACTCTCCAAAAACAAACATTTAAAAGTTGGAAGCCACGAGGAAGAAGGCAGATGCAGGTAGACAAAGGCAGGAACAGAGTGAACAACAATGAGATTTATTAAGATAAATGCTGATGGACAGAGTTGAGTTTTGATGACAGGAAGGTTAAAGGTGGCATGACAGCAGAAGGGGGGTCACATAGAAGGCTTCAAGGAGGGAAGTACAGACTCGTTAATGGGGTAAGGAAGCAAGGAAGGAGTGGAAGCAGTGGTGGGGTGGTGGCTCTAGAGAGCTGAATGAGGGAAGCAGCTTTTAATTTATATCACCTGTGTTTTCACTCTTGTCCTTCTCCTTGATCTTGGCACACAAGACTCGGTTGAGCCGGCTGACCAGAGAGCTGAGCAGGGGAAAATCCAGTACGTTGTACACCATGAGGTCTAGGGGCTCTGAGGCCACCTGCTGCAACTCTGCTTCATCTGCGTTTTTTACTCCTAGAAAGAGAACGCAAAGACCTGAGAAAACCCTCTGTGAGGAAAAAAAAAACCAAATAATTTTAGACATGGTTAGTCTTAACAAAAGAATATAAGAAGGAGGGGTGTGCAATTTTGTATCATTGTATTAATTATGAAAATGAATGGATCCCCGTTCGTTTTCGTAACTAAGGTACTAACCAACACAAATGAACAGCAAACAATATGCTGATGCTGCCAGTGCTATTTCTGAAGAGGGCACACAAGCCCAGAACGGTCCTGGTGGCAGTGATTTTTTTAAAAAAATTAATAAAAGAAAATGAAAAAATTAAATGGTAGAGTCCTTTACAAACACACACACCCCTCCCCACCACTAAAACAAATTATGTGCCTTCTGCACACCCCTAGAAGTGTCATACTGGGTCAGACACTACAGAGGTCCATCAAGCCCAGCATCCTGTCTCTGACAGTGGCCAATCTCACTTTGGAGAAGTACTCAACAAGTTATAAAATGGAGTTATCCATTCCCTGTTGTTCACTCCCAGCAGTTAGAGATTTGTCCCCTAAACCTATTTACATACCCCTAAACCTACTTAGCTGTTAACGGACCTATCCTCCAAGAACCTTTCCAATCCTTTATTAAACCCAACTATAATATTAACCTTGACCACCTCAACTGGCAACAAATCCCACAAATTGTGCATTCAGTGAAAAAAAATATTATTTATTTTATACCTGCTACACATTAGGTTTGTGGAGCGTCCCCTAGTCCTAGTAATATTTGAGAGGGTAAATATAATAATGGCTCCCTATTTACTCATTTCACACCCCTCATGATTTTATCATATCTCCTCTCCGTCATCTCTTCTCCACGTCTTCACGGTCTGTTTGGAAACCAAGCATCACTACAATCACTGTGCCCACCCAAGATCAATGCCTTGGCCGCACACCCTTGGGACACGCCTGTGACAAATAGGGAAAATCTGGCCTTTAAGAGGCAGGTCTCCATTTTGTTTCACATTTTGTGGAATTAAGTGTAGAAGCATCTTCCACAACTCAGTGAAACCTCAAGATTTCCACTCTGCTTGACCATCAATCATCACTCCTCTGCTATAGCGGTGGTGATGCTGATGAGATATTCACAGGATGGAGACTGGATATTTAAATGTACACACAGGCTGCAATCCAACTTTTCCAGAGAAGCTGCATGCTCCCATAGGCCTTCAACGGGGCTGCTCTTGAATATGTGGCATGTGGGTTGTAGCTACACAGTATCTATTTAGACTAGAGCTGAAATGTATAGAAAAAAAATTACCCTCCGTTCCAGTATTCCAGGTAGCCTGGAAATTATTCAGGAACAATCCAGTAACCGGAAGCTGGCAGCCAAACTAGTATACTTGATATTACAGTTTACCAAATTACTGCATAACAGGACCAATTTGAACAGAGAGAGGAAGTTTTAAAAAAATAAAAAAGTAAGAAAGTCAAATTAAATTTGGTCATTAAATGGTAATACAATAAATGGAAATATGGCAAATGATAATCAGTAAACAGGAATGTGGTTAAATGTAGGCTTGAAACGAGAATCAGTTTGATTCTCACAAGAAATCAAGAACCCTTAACAAGATTTTGAGAAGTTCTTACTAACAGTGCGAAATCTCACAAGATAGCCTGCAAAAAAAGTATCATTCTACATGCACAAAATAGCCGAAGGGTCCATTCTGCACACGCACGGCTCATTTCCCAGACGGGGTCAGCAGCATAGCTGTCATTGCGGAAAAAGGCAACTGTTCTGTGCATGCACAGAACCGCTCACACATGCGCAGACCAGCTGCCCTTTCCCAAAATGGAGGCAAGACTGCCAACACCATTTTCAAAAAGGGCCACACATGTTCAGTATGGGCCTGGTGGCTATTTTGCGTATGCATGAGGATATATTTATTTTTTCCACAAAATGGGAAGTGGTCTCCATGCTTCTCCCTCCGCACCCATCCCCACAGAAAAGCTGAGCAGGGAGAGCAGTCCCGGAACAGCCCCTGAGTCGGACAGGCAAGCCAATGAGTCATCCAGGGTTTGGGTGCAGGGAAGGGTCATTCTCGAGAGTCTCACATTTCTTGGCAAGAATCCAGGAAATTCTCTGCTTGTTCTCATTTGCAAGATTGAGACGAGAATCTGGATTCCCATCAAGAAATGCAAGAAAACAAGAATCGAGTTTCAGTCCTAGTTAAATGTTTAAACACCATATACTAAACTGGATACTACCCTGTGGGCAGGAGGGACTGGATAATATTTTTACATAAATAATAATTTAAAAAAACTAATTGGCATCCAATTGGATTCTGGATAGTAGCAGTTATTCAATTCAGCTCTAATCTAGACAGATTTAGAGGGGAGGGGTATTTTTAGACAAGTGCCTCCCCACTGAGTACTCATCACCGACCCATCATGCATGTTGTGGGCTGCAATGCATTAGTGCCCTGTGCAATCCTGCAGCATGCATAATGGGTGGGTAATGAGTGGGGAGCCGCTTGTCCATAGACAATACTTTACAGCTATTTAGGAAATGCTTTTTTCCTGGCAAAAATTTAGATCAAGCAAAAGAATTTGTGTTGTTTTCATCTGTCTTTTCCTTAAATTGTTGATAGTTTCCTGTTAGAGGAACAATGAAAAATGTAAAAGAAAAGTGATATTTTTTTCCATTTTGCTGCCAGGCCATTTTCTACTTTTTATAAAGGTTTTGGACAAAATTGGGGGGGGGGAGAATCTCTCTCATATCTTTACCCAAAGGGGAAGCTTCTTGAAAGAGCTCAGCTCCCACTTACCCAGGATGCTGAGCTCTTCTGAATACCTGGTTGAACAGTGAGATAATGGGATCTATTGGGAGCTGAGCACATTTTTTTGCCCAAATGGAAGAGGAGGCCCCTTTGCAAAGAATTTGGTCTCAATTCTGCATGCTGAGCCCTTGGAAATCTGATCCTGAACCCTTCTGAAAAGTTGCCACAACTATAGCACATAGTGGTGGGACCCCGGGCCCATTACCGGCTACCGGATTTACCGATTACCGGTTCTACGAAAACCGGATTCCCGGATTAAATCCGGTATGCCGGTACCGGATTTATTTCATTGATTTCAATGGGGCGCTGTGTCCCCATTGAAACCAATGAAATAAATT
>QEPC01009477.1:7520549-7547410 GCA_003113815.1 Sphenodon punctatus | reverse complement strand
CCACGCTTGCTTGCTGCTGCTCTCGCTTTAAATCTCCCTCCGGTGGTTGTGTTGTTGCTGGTTGCCTGGCAGCGACGCTGCGTGCCTTGTCCCCGGCTGGGGCTCGTTTGGTTTGGTTCCGCCCGGGGATTGGCGTCCAGACATTACTTTTCCTTGGTTCCCGGTGGGGGTTCATTTGACCACGCTTCCCGGGACCTTCCCCCGGCTAGCCCGGGAAGCGTGGTTGAAACCGACCCCATGTGGTTATTGAGCGTGATGAACATCTGGTGCGCGCCGTTCAGACGTTCAGGGCCCTTTGGCCCCACGGGGGGGTTGAGCGTGGTTCAGTGTGGTTGAGCGTGATCTCGTAACATCTGAAATCACCCATTGACTCTGCAGTCCCTGAACCTAATGAGACAGTTCTGGTAATAACCAATACCTGGTTTTGCTCCTTCAGGTATCCGTTTCAGATTGGGGTGGGAGGTGTTGGGGGGGTGAGCGTGTGTGGTTTGGTTATTTTGACCATGCCATATTGGCACCATTTAGACTATTCTGGATACACAATTGCCAAAAATGATGCAATTGAAATAACCAAATTGAAAAACCAGAAACACACACAAAAAATCCCCAAACAGAATATCCAAGAAACTGAATACTCAAGTATCCATTTCAGTTTCAGACATTGTTTGAGTCCCCAAACTGTTCATGGAAAATGAAAATTAAATACTGCCCCCACTGCGTGTTTGGCCATGTTTATGGAATGTTTCTGAAAATGAGAATGAGTAAACCTGCTACCTGTTTCAACTCCCATGTCACTGACTCCTCACACATCCACCACCCCTACCTCTATTCACCCATGAATGGACATCAACTTTCGGCTGTCAGTACCGAACAATTAATTCCAGGAACATGGCCAGCCTCAGGGAAGGTCCCATGGAGTCCTAAGCAGAATAATGGGCCAAGATTTTCCTTGGACCCCACACTAAAAGTACAACTTTCTCCAAAAGGGAGGGAGGAGCCTATCTCAGTTGGTAGCAATTCAGTGAGGTCCTGAGCCAAACTTTCACCACTCAGGAAGAGGCATTCTTAGAAACTGTGGGATCCTGAGTAGGGTTGAAATGAGCAGCATTTTATTTATTTATTTAATTTCATTATTTATACCCTGCCTAGGCAGTTCAAGGCGGCTTACAAAA
This sequence comes from Sphenodon punctatus, assembly GCA_003113815.1. Taxonomy (NCBI): domain Eukaryota; kingdom Metazoa; phylum Chordata; class Lepidosauria; order Sphenodontia; family Sphenodontidae; genus Sphenodon; species Sphenodon punctatus. Next base: position 7,546,238 of record QEPC01009477.1, on the reverse strand, counting down.
GTTAAAACATCGTTTAAAAATATACATAAAATACACATAAAAGAGACACATAAGAATAAGAAAATAAAAATCCCATCCTCCCCACCCACCCTCACTCACACTTCACCCACTTCCCTCACCAAAGGCCTGGTAGAACAGCCAGGCCTTTCATTGGGTGATTTCAGACGTGACGATATCACAGTGACCCACGCTCAATTCCGCATGGTGGCTGTAATAGCGTCACGTCTGTTGGGGGAAACGGATGTTTCCCCCCAGATGTTACCACGGCTGGGGATTGCATTCGACACGTGAGCAGCCGAAGCGGAGGGACCGGAGGCCGCCACGTGTCGAATGCAATCCCATGCTGGGGTGAACCCCGGTGTCACGTCTGGTTGGGCGCCACAGCCCGGGATCACCGGCGGGACCCCGGGCCATGGCGAATCCAGCCCGACGCGGTGGCCTCATTGGCCCCGCCACCCACCCATCTCCCCGGAGGGCGGGTGGTGGGAGCATGGAGGGGGTGGGTCCGTGCGGCCGCACGCTGCGCCACGAGGCCCTGCCACCTCCCAGATTCCCCACCTGGATCCCCCCGGCAGGTCTGTTGCGGTGTGACGGGGTGACCCCGGCGGGGAATGACTAGGGTGATTTCGGTACGGGGCCAACGGGCCCCGTTACGTCTGAAATCACCCATTATCTTTGGAAAGAAGGGAGGTTTGGGGCTAGCCGGGCCTCCATAGGGAGGGAATTCCACAGTCTAGGAGCAGCCACCGAGAACACCCTCCCCATCGTTGCCACCTGGGAAACCCAGGGGACTTCAAGTCAGGCATCCCCAGATGACCTCAGGTTCTTCAACTGCTATAAGTGTGGCATTGAAATTGTGGTGAATCCAGGTGATTTTATCCATTAAAAAGTCAACAAACGTGTCAGAGTGAACACTGGAAGATTCCAGTTCCAGGCGGAGAGAGGCCAGACTGACCAGCCTCTGTACCACCCAGAAAAGCTCAGCTGGACGGAACTTCGTGGACGCTATGAGGACAGCAAAGAACAACTTCTGTGCTGTCAACACAGTCACCACATAGGTTCTTAAACTGACTCTATGTCACCATCGATTGGCTTCAGCCGAAGTGTGGCACCACCGTCACTCCAACCGCCATCCCTCCTGCTTCATCCATCACAGCTCCTCTGTAAACCAGGGAGACCTGCATTGTCGGCATTCAGGAAGCAGATGCCTAGGAGCCGTTCAAATGATCGCCTCAGTCAGCATGACATTCCAAAAAGCTATGAGTTCATCGAGTGGGAGACCATCAAGATTGGGGGGTATTTCCCCAAGAGCATTCCAGAACCTCACTGGTTCCATAAGTCTGCTGGGTGAACCAACCGATCTGTTTCAGCAGCTTTCCGAGGGCAGACATGTGCTGGGAGACCGACCTGGAGGTGGTAATGATCAGACCATGACAAGGGCACAGCTGACACCTCCCACACCACCTGATCCCCTGCCTCAAGGCCAGTGCAAAATATTAAGTCCAGGGTATGTCCCTCATCCTGTGTCCAGTCCCATGGTTTCCATGATGGCCATGAACTCATGCTCTGCTCCCCCAAGATCAGCATCGACATGGATATTGAAGTCCCCCAGGACTAATGTCCTTGGAGACCGCAGGACCACCTCCAACACAAAAAACTGTCAGGACGTGTAGGGATGCTGTCATACAGGTAGGTGTACAGTATACCAACAGCAGCCCTAATCTGTCTCTGGTCAAATCAAACACTAGATGTATGCCCTCAATACCCAAAATAGTTTGCACTGGATATCTCCCCACGGACCATGTATCCCTAAAAACAATGGCTACACACACCCGCCCCTCTGGCTGAGGCTGATGCTTTACAAAGTACCCAGCTGGAACAAGATCAGCCAAAAGATAAAAGATAGAAGAAATATGTTATTCCATTCATATTAACTCTTGGGATTTGAAATTGACAGGATTCTGGAAAGCCCATTATCAGTAAATCAAGAAATGATATGTCAATGGAAACATTGTCAAGTGCCAATAGTTTTTCGATTTGATTGAAATGGTTTCAGGAACTGCAATTTCAATGGGAATTCCCATTTTTGAGAAATTTGGTTTCAGCCCTAATTTTAATGTTTAACTTTACAGCTCAAGAATGAAATTTTCAATGTTCATTCAGCTATAAATATCTGCACTCTCACACTGCCATTTCATGCCACCTTATTGCAGCCAGATGGCGATGAGGAAATGAATCTGTTAGATTGTGAATACAGCATGTTAAGTACAAGAGCTTGACTATAGGTCCAATGCTCCCTCGCCGGCTGCGACACGGGGCTTGTTTGATACCATTTCTTGGGCAGATGGTATAGTGATGAGTAATCTGGTTTTAAGTAGAGCCAAGGTTGTTTGAAGTCATAATTAGAGCTGAAGCGAGAACGTGATGTATTCTTGTGAAAAGCTCATGAGATTCTCGAAAACCCCAGTGAGATCTCACACGTTCTCAACAGGGTACACAAGAACCTTGAGAGATTCTTAAAAACAGCACTGCGCAGGTGCAAAATGTCCACTGTGGGCCCTGGAAGCCATTTTGTGCATGTGCAGTGGCCTTTCTGGTAAAGGAATAACATAACATCAGGCCAAGATACAGATGTTGTGTTTTTTTAACATGTTCAGGTCTGAGCTAACTTCAAATTACTGTTAATTAGAGATGTGCGAACACCGTGGGGTTCGGTGTTCAGCCCCCTGTTTGGCCCGAACCTGTTCAGGGGGGCCGAACCTGTTCGGGAGGCAGGGGACGGGGGGAACCCAGTTTTCCCTCGCCCCCTCCAGGCTGCATGGGTGGAAGGGGTGCCAGGGCTCACCTCCCCCCCGCCCACTGCCCAGCCTCATAAATTTAAAATAAAAACAAAACAAAAAAACCCACCCCATGAAATCACCCTGAATGTGAACCTTGGATCAGGGTCTTAGTTATTACTCCTTTTTTTTCACAAGGATTTTTGTATATTTGAAGGTACGTCAACTTAAACCAAACATTACCTTTTTTATTATGTGCACAAAAGTGTTAAGAGGTAAGCTCTTGGTTTTTTATCTGAACCTAGACCTATGATAGCAAGTGAATTTACCAACATTAGTAGAAATTAAAGAAGAGTCAGTGTTGTGTAGATTGTATCTTCTGAGGTTCCCCACAGAAAGCCCCCCATGAATACAATAGAGTTGGCTCAACCTCTGAAAAAGTTTGCTTTATTAGTTTGCTTGTACTTGATGGTTCTTCCTTCACATGCAAACATTTAATAGCAAGAAGTTGAATGAAAACCAGGAGAGGGTCCCTTATCTTACCAATGGCAAATATCTCAACACCCATGTTTTTCAATGTCTGGGCTGATGGGTTGGCATCATCCTGTGATTTTCCGTCCGTTAAGAGGATAATCAGCTTGGCGGCCTCTGACCTGGCACCCGCTTCAGGCTGCAGGTTCTGTTCCAGGACATGGGTCAGAGCAAGTCCTTGGGAAGAATAAGGACAAAAGGAATTAGGTCCCTGAACACAAGTTCACAAGAAGTCACTAGAGGTGATGTTAGAAGTATCGACTGCCTTCTCAATGCTCAGGCACGTTTTGGGTGTACATGTTCCATATGAGGGATATAAACAAATAATGGGTGAAAAATTTCAAGCCAAGTAGGTTGGGAGAGCAAAACCTCCAAGTGTTGGGAATGCAGGGTATATTCAGACGTGACGCCGTCCCGATTCACCACAGTGAATCCCCGCTGGGGGTGAACAGAACAACCACCCCCTGGGGACAATAAAAGCCCCGAACAGACGTGCCAGGAGATCCCGGTGGGGAATCAGGGAGGGGGCAGGGCCGCGTGGCACAACATGCGGCCGCACGGCCTCGCCCCCCACGGTCCCCCGCCGCGGCCAATGCAGCTGCAGCGCCCACTCGCTTTGACCACGGCCCGGAATCCCGCCGGAGATTCCGGGCCATGATCACTGGTCAGACGTTACATTTTATTGCTTCCCACCGGGAATCACTTTTACCATGCTTTCGGGGCTCGTCCCGCTGGGAGCCCGGGAAGCGTGGTTGAAATTGACCGCATGTGGGAATCGGCCGTGGTGAACATCTGGCGGCCGCCAAACAGATGTTCATGGCGCTTTGGCCCCACAGCGAAATTGACCGTGGTTCACTGTGGTTGACTGTGATCTCGTAACGTCTGAAAATACCTGCAATCTCAGGGAATGAATCATCACCCCATTATGACCTGTTGGCTACTTCTCTGAAGTTATTGAGATTGGCCAATGTCAGAGACAGGATGAAGGGCTCGATGGATCATTGGTCTGACCCAGTATGACACTTCTTATGTACTTATGTTCACACGAAAAATAATTTCACTGAAAACTGGGTCATGCTACAAAAAAATAATTTCCCACTAAAAATATGTACACTTCTAAAAATATTCATTTGATTGCCTCACCTCCACTACACTATTGCTCCTGGGTGTGCGATTATGGCTGTTTTAGTTTCTAAGGAGCATTGGAGTGTTACTTTTGCCTAAAAAGCCATGCCTTATGAATTATAATAATAATAATAATAATAATAAAGGTTTTGCAAACAGACAGAAGAGAGAAAAATCAGGTAAACCGCAATGCAGGTAGATCAACCTTGATTGTTTTCCTCTAGAAGATCTTATTTTATCAAACCGACTTGCAAAACTGTAGGTTTAATTAGTGTGCACCATTATTCCATCTGCAATCTCATGCAATCAAGGTGATTGTGGATGTAAATTAGCCTAGAAATTTCACACGCAAGACTAGGCAAGCCACCAATGGAAACCAATCCACTGTGTGAACTCAAAGAACATTTTTTCCAACACTAATTCAGCTGGGTCCTTGATCACACATCAAATGCAACGTTAGCAGCCGATTATTGTAACTTGGTTTTGTATGCAAGGCTCCTCACCAACAAATGAACACAAAGACCTTGCCTGTTACATTCATGTGCTTCCAAATCCACGGTTCCTGGTTGTAGCATGGAGGAGGACACACTTCCAAAGGTTGCTTTGCTGTGTGTAGTGCAATCATAGAGAACATGTAGGTGATCCAGACTGAAGCACACACATTACCTGTGAAAGTGTTGCCGCCCTTATAGCGCAGATTCTTCACAGCCTCTAACACCTCATCCCTCGTGGCATAGGCATTCAGGTTCCATTCTGTCCGTGGGTCACTACTGTACTGGGACAAAGCTGGAGGAAACAAAAGCAAGGGGGCAAGATGCAGTCCACGTGTAATTATTATATAGTGGTAACAATGTACCGGGCGCTGTACAATAATTAGTTAGAGAGAGGTCCTTGCACCGAAAGCCTTACAATCTAGGAAAAACAAGGGAGGGAGGAACAAAGGGAGAGATAAGAATACATTCATCAAGTTGAGAAGTAGGAGAAAGACCTTGATGTCGATAGAAGGAGCATCAGTGAGCAATAGGGGTGTGTAGCCCTTATCGCCTCGAGACGCCTTTGAGATGGGGGGAGTGCGGGATACCAATTAAAAATGAAATGAAAAAAATGAAATTATCATTTTCATTTTATAGCTTTAAAATCCATCCATTTTCGGGGGTTTCATTTAAAAAAAAACAACCATTCATTTTCATTTTATTTTTTTTCTTTATTTTAATCAAAAATAAATAAATGTAAAGATCACTACACATGTCAAAATGGCTGCGAGGGCCATTCAGAGCATGGGTGGCCCTCTTCCAAAATAGCGGCGGCAGCATCAGTGCCGTTTGGGGAAAGGGCAGCTGATCTATGCAGGGCAGCTGGTCTAAACTGACTGCCATTTTCCAAAATGGTGCAGATGTTGCCAGTGCCATTTTGGAAATGGTCCTGTGGCCATTTTGCACATGCACAGAGATTTCTTCGTTTTTTTCAAGTAATTTAAAAATAAAAAAAAATATTAAAAAACCACTGCACATGAACATAAATAATCACTGGATTATTCTGCACAAGTGCACCCTTTTCCAAAATGGGGCCAGAAGCATTGGCACCATTTTGGAAAAGGGTGTACCAGGCACCGAATGGTGCCAGTTTTGCACATGAACAGTGATTGATTGATTTAATTTTTATTAAACAGAAAAAAGAACATTTTTTAAAAAGTTTATTAGGATCTCAACTTTTGCCATAGTCCAACAAGAAAACATAATATAAGATTAAAATTTTAAATTAAACAAATAAAAATATAATAATATAAAAACAAGGAACAAAAAAATCACATTAAAAAGCCCGACAATAATAGTAATCCGCGGAAACACTACACCTATCATCATACTTCTGTTGTGAGATGATGCCACTTGAGCTTCCTTTCCCATGTTGCCAGAAGGAAAAACAAGACCAACGACTGCACGGTTAAAAGAAAAACAATGTGCCATGAAGAGGATCAAACAGGTATACTTGCCAATAATGGGTCAAGCCATACTGCCCTAAGATCATCATCATAAGGGCATACGAATTGCACATGCTCTAGATTTTCTACTTTCTTACAGATATAGGAGCAGCATCTTAAATTATAATATATTTTTAGCAGCTTGCCCAATGTGACCGCTGATTCAAATATTTGAAATCACAATAGAGTTATCATTCTCCCCAGTTGAAAGGATTAGAGGTCTAGCAAGTTCCACTCAAAAGCAAATTCAGACATCACTAAGGGGTACCAGGGAGCTATCCCATTATTTTCAGCTCTGGCTAAATCCTCCTGAGCAGAGATATCCAAAACTCTTTGTCTTAAGTTTGGGAATTGAATAATATCCGGCAGGGTCAAGCAAAAGGAAAATGATAGACCAATCCTATCCAAAACCTGCAATATTTCTTTCCACCAGCAGTACGGTTTGCTATCTGTAGGATGAAATTGCTCTGTCCAACAAAGGTAAACAAGATGAGATGGATCTAAACAGCAAATTTTATCCCAGTAGGCTAGTGCCCGAAGGATCGCTAAGGCAGCTATTGAATGAAGTCCTGTTTCTACACATAGTAAAGCAATTGGTGCAGACGCCAGGACTCCCAAAATGCCCTTAATAAAATTATTTTGTACCATCTCTGCATCTTTATTCTATGTTGAAAAACATAATTCTGCTTCAAACAACAGTTGGGCCAAAGGTTTAGCCCAAAAAATACATCTACAGCTGCAGAAACACTTGGGCTATTGGAATTTCTATAAAGCTTTAACAATCCTGCCACTGAACTTTTGACTTTGCCGATAATACTTCTTTTATGGGCATTCCAAGAACGTGAAGCAGAGAAGGAAAAGCCCAAATAAGTTGCCTTTGATACCTGCAGCAGTAGATGGTCCCCAATCGTCCAACTAAACTTATTCTTTGGCCAGTTTTAAATGGGCAGCGTGGGTGGGGGAGATGGGTGTGTACTAGCAGTGGGTGGAGGTGGGTGTGCGTCACGGGCACACACACACCCCTCCACCCACAGAACCTCCACCGGTTTGCTGAATGGCTCCGTGGGTGAGTGATGGTTGGAGGTAGGTGCTGTGCACACGCACCCCCGCCCACCGTCCGGGGTGTTCCAACTGGTGCACACCCATTCCCCCACCCACCGCCATGCCGTTTACATGGATGCCCCTCCACCACCCCCCACCACCCCGCGGGGGAGGGCACCTGTGTAAAAATGGCCTTAGTGTGGCCAAAGCTAGCCACTTGGGTCTTTAGGGGATTAACATTCATATCATTATCCACACAATATCGTTCCACGTGGTTAAGACAATACTGAAGTCCTTTTTGTGTTTGCATTAATAATAAAACATCATCAGCATAAAGTAAGATTGCAACAGGGTGACTGCCTACTCACGGAGGGTCAGCTCTTGCATCAATTATTTTTGCTATTAAATCACTTATAAAAAGGTTAAACAGTAAGAGGCCAGCAAACAACCTTGTCTGACCCCCCCACCATGTCACCTCAAAGGGCTGTGAATAATGCCCCTGATTATCCAATCTTACTACTGCTTTAGAGTTACAATGAAGTTCCATTATTAGTTCTAACAAATGAGTACTGATGCCCATGTGAAATAGCTTAGTCCATAACTTGGATCTATTTATAGTGTCAAAAGCACTGGAAAAATCCACAAAGGCTATGAACAGTCTACCTTCTCTGATGGAAACATATTGATTGATAAGATGCGTCAGAATATAACAATTGTCTGTCACGGCTCTCCCTTGTGATTTTTATCACAAAAACTGAATGAAAGCAAACGTAGATTGTTTGCTTATTCATTCGTTTTCAGAACATAGTTACTAAAACAAATGGGGCTCCATTCGTTTTACTAACTAATAAAAATGAAATGTATTACACATTCCTAGTACACAATCTATGGGGATGAGGAGCTAGGAAAGCCTGATGGAAATGGTAGGTTTTAGGAGAGATTGGAAGATTGGGAGGGAAAGAGGGAACAGAGAAAATGTGTTCAGGATAGGAGTTCCAGGTCTAGGGGGAAGTATTGGGGAATGGGCAACGATGTTTCTCGGAGCAAGAGACCATGGGGCAAGTGATGGTGGCCAGAGAATGAATGAAGCTCCTGGGTGGGAATGCAGTAGGAAATAAGTGCAGAAAGGGCTTTTTTAGATGAGCCCATGGGCGTCTTTAGACATAACGAAGATCAGATATCGAAACCCCTAAGCACGTGTTTGGCTGTTGTGTGTGAGCACCATAACAATCCCAACACCAATCTGGCCACCCATTGAACACACAGTGTGAATACCATTGCATCGCAAGGACAATTTGCCGGTTCCAGCTGTACACGTGGCCAAAGCAGAGTCTAATGCTATCGCATGGTATGTTAGCACGTACAACATGGCAGCGCTTGCGTGCTGAGATCGGGTGGCGAGCAAAACACAGATTTGCCCCATGATGTGGGGTGTGTCTAAACAGCGTCACATGGTGAACACAGGGCCAAACCGGTGTTCAGAGCAAGGTCACAACACACATTCAGGCACCCATTGACATTATGGGCCCCTGCTTTGCGTAGGAGTTTTATATGTCTACGACTGCAGCAGTTCTGCAGTTGGAAGATACGCTGCCCAACCTTATGCAGAGAAACTCTGCATTTGTTCAGTCGCGGCTGTGGAAGATGCGTCTCATGTTTTATTCCACTGCCCCCTGTATAAGGATATTAGGGTGCTTTGGATAGATCCAACGTTGATTGGGAAGGAATGTCTTTCCCCTCACTTGCAAATTCAATTTATCTTATTCAGCGAGGTAGAAAAAGAGGATTAACTCGGTAGCCTCCTTCGCATATCTAGCAGGTAAGATCAGGGAGGAGGCATCCTGAAGGACAAATTAGTCGAGTAGACTAATAATTATAGGTATGGAGTTTAGCAGGATGGTCGTATCGGTGGATTTAGATAAGATGCCATCCAACTGACTCAATCTGCTTATTATTATAATTGTCCATGGTTATTACTGGTCATATCTATTTCCTCCCTCCCCCTCCTCTCCCTCTGACCTGACCGTCTGCATTGACGGGGTCACCATCCGTCCTGTTCTCCGTGCCCGCAGCTTGGGCTTCATTTTTGACACGCACCTCTCCTTTAAACCTTACATTGACTCTGTGGCCAAATCCTGCCGATTCGCTCTCCTCAACATTGCCCGCATTCGCCCCTTTCTATCTGTCTCCTCGGCCAAAATCCTTGTTCATGCCATGGTTATCTCTCGCCTCGACTACTGCAACCTCCTCCTTGCTGGCCTCCCTCGCTCCCACCTGTCCCCCCTTGTGGCGATCCAAAACTCTGCCGCCAAGGTCATTCACTCTGCCCGTCGCTTCGACCATGTGACGCCTCTCCTCCTCTCCCTTCACTGGCTCCCCCTTCCTGAACGTATCCTGTTCAAACTCCTGGTTTTCACGTTCAAATCGCTCCATGACCAAGCTCCCCCTTACCTCTCGGACCTAATCGCCCTACGCGCTCCTGCGCGCGCTCTCCGCTCTTCCGCTGTCCCCTCCCTCGCTCTCCCTCGCTTCTCCTGCTCGCCCAACCGCCTTCGTCCCTTCTCCCTCGCTGCCCCGCATGCCTGGAACTCCCTCCCTGCCGACGTCCGCCTCGCCTCCTCCCTCCGCTCCTTCAAATCCCTCCTCAAGACCCACCTTTTCCATGCTGCCTTTCCCAATGCCCTCTAGTCTTTCCCCTTGCTCTTACTGTCAGCCCTCCTCTGCTGACTGCTGCTACCGACCACCTTGTAACCAAGCCAAGTACACGCGCCTGAGACTTCGCATCCGCCTGAATGTTTGTTTGTCTTCTCCCATGTCTCTCCCGCTGTCCCCTCTCCTTGTCTCCCCCTCCTTGTCTTTTAGATTGTAAGCCACAGGTAGGGACCGCAGCTGATTATATGTTCTGTACAGCGCCAGGTTGTTACTGGCGCTTTATAAATGTTTAATAATAATAATAATAATAATAATCGCTTAAATTGTTATTATTAGGCAATGCTGTCTGTACTGATTGCACGGTTTTGTACCAGCTTTGCTATTCTGTCCTGGGCCATGGCAAAGTTATTGCCATCAAATTTACAAAGGACAAGACCAGTATGGAAGCTAGTTGAGATTATATGCTTATTTTTATTCCTGTTTTGTTTTATTCTTATTTTTATATTCTTATATTCTTATTTTTATATTGTTTTTGTATTGATGTATCTGTTGGATCATGGTGAAAGCTAGTATCTTAATAAGCAAACTAACTAACTAACTATCCACCAAAAGTAAAGGCGCATGCTTTGCACCTTTTGCAATTTGCGGATGACGTGGTTCTTATTTCGCGGACTGAGAAGGGCCTGAAAGGACAAATTAGGAAAATGCTAAATTATTGTACAATAAATGACCTGAGTGTTAATGTTGAGAAGTCACAGATCATAACTATTGGAGTCAAGAACCCAAAGGCAAACTGGGAAATAGAGGGGAAACATTTTACAATAGTCAAGAATTTTGTCCACCGGGGTATTACCTTTTCAAAAACTGGTACGTGGACCCATCATATAAAACCAAGGGCATCAAAAATGGCAAGAATTTCAGGCGAAATGTTCAAAGCATCAAATGTCTCCAGCGGAGTCCCGATCTCTACCATCTTACAAGCATATACTGCTAAGACCCAGGCTATGGCAGTGTTTGGATTGGAAATAATCCCATTTCCTAACCTAGAGGATATTGAAAGAGCCCAAAACCAATTTTTGCGACGGGCCCTACGAGTTGGAAATAGTGCCCCAGGAGGGGTGGTATGGGCAGAAACAGGGATTAGCTCAATAAACAGTGCTAGGAAACTGGCTCTGGTAAGATTCTGGCCAAGGCTCTTGGAACAGCAAGAAAATGCCCTAACGACTGACTGCTTGTTAGAGCAATTAGAGCACTCAGGAGTGAGAACATACCCCTGGTTAAAATACTTGTCTAACCTGTTAAATGGGTTGGGGTTCACCTTTAGATCATTTGGAGGGAAACCTATAGAAAAGATAAAACAGGAAATATGCCTGAGGGTCAAGGACATCGCCCAGCAGGATGACATGGCTGTCGTACAGAACTGGAAGGTGGCACTGTGGTTGGCGCAGGTCAAGTTCATATTCCTATCTGAGCCTTATCTTTCCCCAATATTAAGCCCGGTCTTACGGAAGAGCTACACCAGGTTGAGATTTCAGCTGATTAAAACAGCAGTTACTGAGGGAAGGTATGAGAAAAAACCACTCTATACAAGAACATGTACTTGTAATTCCAAGGAGGCAGAAACAGTTGAGCATTTTATGTTGTACTGCCCTTATTACTACCGGTTACGCAAATCATGGTTGAAGCCACTGTGGGCTGCTAGGAGGCAATTGGGAGGGGAAACCTTTTTAAAATCCCTATTAATTCTTGAAAATAAAGAAGAACTTTTGGCAGTGGCTACTTTTATTTGGTTGGCCACTAAAGAAAGGCAACTGCAGCAGACCAGGGATAATAAAGTCAATAAGGGGCACGATTTGCAAAGTTAAAATGGGAACATTGGATGAAGGTTGGATAGTATTAATATGTAAATTTAAACAGGGTTGGAAAAGGACGAGAAAGGGAAAGAACAGAGAAGGGAAGAGAAATGCAAACTGGGATACTATGCATTTAGGCTGTTATAATAATTATAACAACAATAACTCCAGGTTATCGAGCAGTTGCCGCCTGTTCTATTTTTTCCCCTGAGATGAGGGAGTTACATTGTTAGAATGCGATTTTGTTGCCATCAAGTGGGATTACTGTATTGAATGAGGGTTCTCCTTTTGTTTGGATTTATAAAGATTAAAGTTAGATCTTAAATTGAACAATAATTATTTTGAAGGAAATTATATGTTATACCTTATAGCTATATTGTGCAATTATTTGAAAGATTTTGGAATGATGTTGGACTTGATTTTTAACTTGTGTGTTTTTATATATGTCTATTGGCTTGTATCATATTTGTATTGTGTGTGTTTGGCAATGGCAGAAGCTAAATGCCATAATAATAAACCTAAACCTATAAATATATGTCTGACTAACATCTTTGTAGTCCAACCAGTGTACATGAAATTTGACAGGACTGTCTATCACACTTTCATGATTATCTGTGCCAAACATAAGAAAGGTGTGATAAAGGGTCCCAATTGTATATGCCTGCACAACATATGCAGAGAAGGAGCCTATGCCAGGGATTCTCTTACGTGTCACTGTAGTATAAGATCGGTTTGTGATGCCAATTGGTTAGCAGAAAGGTCAACCAAATATCCTCATTCTGTGCTATGACCATCCCTACTTGTTACTGGGAAGTCAGAAGCATCTGTTTATTTATTTATTTATTTATTTATTTATTAAATTTATACCCCGCCCCTCCTGAACACAGCTCGGGGCAGCTTCCAATACAAAATACATTTTAAAACAATCTAAAAAACACATAAAAAATACAATATCAACATTTAAAATATGTTGTGATGGAGCATGACTACTAAGGCTGCTTTCCGAAGTTACATGGGGGAGTGAGGGAGAAACCCACGCAGCTGCAACCCCGACTCTGTAATTGTGGGGATTAGCACAATTTTATAATGCGAGAGCACACGTCCTTGTAAAGGCTACATTTGGGGACTTGGTAATGCGCGAGTGTTCTCGTGTGATAAAAGGGGATTAGTGCATTCTCACAGACCCTAATCCCAGCAATTACAGAGCCGGTGGCCACGACTGCGCAAGCCCCCCTCCCTCCCCCCTGTAACGTTCTGTAATGTCAGAAAACAGCCTAAGTGCTGCAGGATGCAACCCTTGAAGACTGGCTGATGGCAATGGTCTTGTTGTGGGTAACTGGACAGCTGAAAGCATTCAGGGGATGTGGCTTCAGCCAGCTGGGGTAAAGAAACTATGAAGAAGGAAGGGGAAGAGGGCCCGCTGCAGACAGGCTGAGGAAGACAGAAAGGAAAGGTGCCTAAAAAGCTTCTGCCCTTGAGCAGAAGAGGAGAACTCGGAGACGCACTGAGATATGGGCTGACTGGAATTTCAGAGAAACCTTATGTTTTTGTTGTTGCTTTGTAAAGAATGCCAATTACCCACCCAGTTGAAGAGCTGAGCTGCCCAGAAGACAAAGAGACTCCCCATTGAAAGCACATGACCGAGTCTGTTGCCTTCCATGGGGAAGCCCAGTCACATGGGGTGAAAACTGGTCACCCTGCTAGAAGTATTCACAAAGCAGTTGAATCCATGTTAGCTAGTCCATATTAAAGCCACCCCCCTAATTAATACAGATGGGCAGCCCATTCCACAGTGCTTTTGCCAATAGGAGCCCTAGTGATGAATACGTTTTCTGACGTATCAAAGCCATATATGGTCTTTCCTAGTATTCAGGAGGCCTCAGATGTGGCTGCTGAAGACTCAAGTGGTGCTGACTTCTTACAAAGGCATCTGTTTCCCCAAGAGTTATACAAACAATTTGAATTTTCTTTATACTTAACACTGCACAAAATTGGAGATCTGGAAATTTCTTGGAAGTTTAACAGTTTAGGAAAGAACCAATACATATTCTCTTAAGTCCTCTGTCACAGTGCTGCACAATGTGATTGTGTTGATAACTGACCAGCCTTGATATGTAAACTATGTTTCCTGATTGCTGAGATGCTATTCCCAAAGTCCCAGTTATGCCCCTTCCATGCTCTCCTGGGGGCCTCCCCCTATGCCCAGCTCAAAGCCACCACCGATTGGTCTGGTAAAGTTGGAAGAATGCAGTAATTGGCCAGTGAATGTGTCTGTCAGTTTGTTGAGTTGCTCCCCATCCTCCTTCCCCCTGACGTGCCAGGTGCCTGCCTCTGACTGGCACTGCATGTGCTATTTATCTGAATAATGGTCTTCAAGGGGACAACTTAAATTGCTTATAAAATTGAGTCCCTTTATCAAATTGTGCTGTAGTTTATCAGTGATGACAGGGAAGGTATGTGATACATTCCTACCAAATATCTTGGAAAGAGAATAGAATATACAAACGTTACAGCTGGAAATGTATTTTCAAGTTAATGTTTTATAACATCAGGACCCTTCATCCAATCTTTCTGGAAACTGGCATATGCATTAAGCCTCTGGAGGGACATAATATTCACAGGTTCCATGCAAAGTTGATGGAAGATAGAGAAGTTGTAGCCATGAATGTGTATGGAGCTTTTCTTAAAATCACAATGTTCAATTACTTCTACAATAGGTTCCCTTTAATCATTTCAGGAATTGGCACACATAGTGCTCTCTATTGGGGGTGCAATCTCCCCAAGTCTCATCAAAATTGAATAAGAAACAAAAAGGCTATAGCCAGAAATATGTTTTTAAGTTTTTCCCCTTTATTTAAAAACAAAATGTTATTTTCTTTCTGTTTTCATTATTAATTTTTGTCATTTTCATTATTGCAATAATGATAAATAAAAATGACAATTTTCATTATCGTTATTGTAATAGCGAAAACAACATGCACACCCCTAGTGCCGGAAAAGATGCTTTAACATGTCTCTGGGAATTGGAAGATTATTGTCTTTGTCCATTGTCTGGACTGGCATATGACCCAGATTCTATTTTATGGTGTGATACAGGGCTCTAGCGTGTCAGTGTAATGGAGCTGTGATGACTGGAAATAAGTGACATCTTTCTAGCATAAATAAATACATGCAAATTTATACAAATTTGTGAAGTCTTGTTTTCTTTTTAGGACAGGTGGCAACCCTATTGAAAAATAAGAACTGTGCTGTAGCTTTATAGCTGAACGGATAGGTCTCTAAACAAGAGCAAAGAAAGTTGAAGTTCTCAACCCCATGAAACGTACTCTTGTCTCTCCCAACGTTCGCCTCTCTTGTCTCTTAGATTGTAAGCCCCTTGGTGGTAGGGACTATTGAGTGTACACTGCCAAGTACATTGCTTGTGCTATATATATAAATAATAAATAATAATAATGATGATGTCCCCCTTGTCCTTTTAAAGGTTGTGCATGCAGCATGCCCTTTGTACTGGCAAATTTATGTATCCATTTAAAAATATTTCATATCAACCTTGTGGGAACACAGTAGGTATAGCAGAAAGTGCTTTGTCTAAGGGAATGGAAAAAGCTAATAACTTCGCTCCTCCTCTGTCCCTTCTCGCACCCTTCCACGCCTTCCCTGCTCCCCTAAGCGCCTTCATCCCTTCTCACTTGCTGCCCCCCATGCCTGGAACTCCCTCCCTGTCCACATCCGCCTTGCCCCCTCCCTTCATACCTTCAAATCTCTCCTTAAAACTCACCTCTTTCGCTCTGCTCTGTCTGACTCTTTATCCTGCTGAGCCACTATTTCCTATACCTACGGTCTGTTTACCCTTATCCTTGCCACATGGACCTGCCTGCTGTCATTCTCATCGTAACCAAGCCAAGTACGTGCACCTGAGACCTCGCATCTTCATGAATGTTAGACCCCTTGTCTCTCCCTCTGTTCCCCTTCCTAAGTCTCTCCCCCAGCTCCTGTCTCTCAGATTGTAAGCACTAGGGGCAGGGACCATGTCTATTTTATTACTTTGTAAAGTGCCAGGTACACTGCTGGCGCTATATAAATGTTTGTTAATAATAATAATAATAATAATAATAATAATAATAACTCCATGCTCTCCAAGAGCAAGATGAAAAATGCCAGGGCACAACAGGTACAGCTTCTATATAGGAGGCTGGTAGACCAGGGTTTCTTACCTACTCTAATCTTGTCCTCGGCAATTTTGAAAGGGGAAACCAAGTTACCCAGGAACTCTCGGATGAGTTTGAAATTGTTGCGCCCAATACTCCAAGACCCATCAACGAGCAGGACAATGTCGGTCTTTGCAGATGTGTCACACTGGAACTGAGAAACTGGAAAGATAAGAACAGAAAGAGGGTAATTTCAAACCAAATGATATTAAGGCTGAATAACAATGCAATATGTTCATGCTTAAAAGAAGCATTTTTATTAATTTTCTCCCTTAGTTTACTAACTTGTTCGTCTTTGAACCACTGGGGAAGAACCGGGCAGAGACCAGGCACTTCTGTGCCTGTGTAAAAGTCAGGGGAGCAGGCTCGCCATGGAGAGTTGTGTAAACATAGAGCAAGTCTCCTTTGTGGGGCAAGAGAAAGCCTCTTAGTGCGAGGCTTCCTGGCCGCCATTTCAAGCTTCACTGCACTCACTGTAGTTGAAGCCAGGGCGGGAAGCAGCATGAGCACCCATCCACCTTCCCTCATGTGCAGCACTCTGGGCAGGATGCTGGACGCCATTGGGGATGGGAAGGCATTTTGACCAAGGCCCCAGGCTGGTTTTCACCTTCCCCACAGTGCCAGCAGGAAAGGGCTCAAGGGCAGGGCATTTTAGCTCATGGTATTCAGCCATTCCGTCACACTCGGGTGGGTCTAGAGGATAGGATAGGCCATATTTACAGAGGTTTATACCACCCCGTTGAAAATGGAGACATCGTCTTATGAAATGGGTTAGGCCTAGGGCAGGGGGTGGCCCAGCACCTTGATCCCTCCTGGCATTAGTTTCTCTGCTTCAGTGGCCGGCCTGGGCTGGCTGCCCACAGGCCGATTTTCACACGAGATGGAATCTCACGTGAAAAGAGCAAACACGTACGTTTGGTGGTGGGCTCCATGCCCACGGCACCATTCATCCTTGGTATGAATCCATTATTGAAAATAACGGATCTATGCCCACATTACCCTGATCCCCCACATCGGGCTGGGCTGGGTGGGGGGAGTTACCAGGAAAAGTCTCCCCCACACACACACCCTCCCCCAGCCCAGTAACTGAGCAGGAATGGCTCACCCACCCCCTTCCCAGCCCAGTAACTCACCCCATGGGGCAGCAGCAGCAGGGACTTCGGAAGTCGGCTCTCCATAGCTTCCTCTGGCTGCTTGAAGCCCCGCCCCAAGGGGGCTTTCCAGGGCAGCCACGGCTCGATGAAATCTAGTCAGGTAAGCGTGGCATGACCTCCCTTGATCCCTGGGCCAACAAGACTGGCCCTGCAGATGAACCATCTCCCCCCTCCATTCAAGTTGGGCATCTTAGGGGCATAGCGGTGGGGGGTAAGACAACCCCGCCTTTTTTTTCAAGGGGGCTAAAAGCACGGAAAGCTGTAAATTGAAATGATCCAGCCACGGCTGCCTTGGAAGGCCCCCTTGGGAAGGGCCTGAAGCAGCCAGAGGAAGCTATGGAGAGCCGACTTTAGAAGTGCTGCTGCTGCCGCTACCCCGCCAGATGACTTACTGCAAAGGGGAATTTCACTGTAAATTTACCTCACGGTGAGATTCCCCTGCAGACGCTAGAATTACACATGAATTTAAACTCACGTGAGTGACAGCCCAGTCACCCGTGATCAAATGCACGTGTAAAAATCTGTGCCTGAATGAGGAAGGGGGTTTACCTACATTACCCAATCTCACGTTTGATAGAAACAAATGTGAGATTGGGCAACGAGGGCAAGCAGTCCGATTCTCATTCCATCCTGATAAATTTGCATATACAGTGGGAAGGGAGGGGCAGAGTCTGGTGGTCAATCACTTTGGTTAATTAAGGGATGGACAGAAGCTAGAGTTTAACGCTGGTTAAATTACACCCTCTCATACCTCCCAGCAGTTCCTATTTAGTTGTGGGTGCAGACATCTACTACCACTTGCTATTTCTACAGAACTATTAGCCCTTTACAGTTACAGATTTCAAAGACAGGTCCCTGCCCGGTGGTCGTACAATCTAAGATGGACAAGGGTGAAGGGAACACACAGGGACAGACAGACAGACACGCACTCCCATTTTACAGATGAGGAACTGAGGCTGAGAGGTGGTGCCTTGCCCAAGGCCACCCACCCAGTGAGTTTGTGGCGAGGGCAGGATTTGAAACCTGGTTTACCAAGCCCAAGTCCAGCACCTTATCCACTACACCACACTGGCTTTCATCACCGCTCAGGGTGTTTTCAGACAGCCACAGTAACGTGCACTAGTTTGAAATAAGTACGGCGTTTGTTAGTCCGCACTAACATAGCGATGCCTTTTAGACGGACAATGTAGTGAGGACTAATGACTTAGAAAATAATTGTAACCTACCAAACAAGACATTAGCGCGGACTAATTTAAGTACGGTTCTAAGTGGTTGGAGGTTTATAAGAACCGTACTTATCTCTTAGTCCGCACTAATAAGCTCCATTGACAGCGTTCAGATGGACAAACTAGTCTGTACTAGCTTCAGTTAATGCCCTCAAGGACAGATGCAGTCTCGGCAAGCGTGGTATGACCTCCCTCGTTCCCTGGACCAACAAGACTGACCCTGCAAGTGCACCATCTCCCCCCTCCATTCAAGTTGGGCATCTTGGGGGCATAGCGGGGGGGGGGAAGCAAACCCCCCCCTTTTTTTGCAAGGGGGCTAGAAGCACTGATGGCTGTAAGCTGTGCTATACGTCAGGGGCCTTCCTGTTTGGTTAAATGGTTGTTTATTACAATGGACTCTAGTTTTGGGGGGGATGTTACCCCCCATCCCGATAAAAAGTGCAGCCCACATTGTGTATTCTTGCCTCCTTCCACGATGCGGAGGCGACTGTACCTTAGAATCAGTTATATCCCCATTGCTCATCCCTAATATTATTTCCTAAACAGAAAATTCAGATCCTGGCAATTGAATTATATTTTTAGTCTGCAATCCAGCAATCACTTATTTTGGGACTAGGCCAGAGTAAGCGGTTGGTGGATTGAATCCATAGCATACTGTAGAATTTTGTTCCACAAATGCGGGAGCTTGGGATAAGACCAATCAATGTGCTCCAAAGTATCTTTTTCATTACAATTTTTCTAGCACAATTCATATGCCGAGCATCCCATTGCCCAAAGCTTCACAGAAGTCCTGAAGAAAGTAGAAACTACAATATATAATATTGAATCTCCGTTAAGATACAACAACGGTACTGCTTCTTATTTGCGATATTATAAATCACCCAGTTTGTTTGTCTGCGTGAATTTTAAATGCAGTGACCCATTGATCTATGAATTTTAGTTTGAATCGGTGGGTGCTAGAGCTAAAATCAGAATTTCACCTGGTTCCAACTACAACGTTAACTATGCGGGTCATTCAGTCTGACTGAAATCAGAATAAATGATTGGACCGAATGAAATAAAATCTTTAAAACCTGGCCATTTGCACATGCACAAAATGGCCACCTGGCCCGTTTTGTGCATACACAAATGTGGGTTGGTTTTTGTTTGTTTCTTTGTTTGTTTGAAATTAATTATTTCAACCGGAATTCCAGTTGGGAAGTATCCAATGGTTCTCTTTTTGCAGAAATGTCTGCAAAAACGGAATAGTTGTTTCGAACCACCCCTAGGCTAAAAGCTCAAATACAACCAGTGTGCCAACACCAAGGAGAAATATTCTCAACAAGGTGCTGTTTTTCTGGAGTCACTTGTCTGTGTACAGGCTAGCTTCAGGCACAAGCACACAGGTGTCTAAAGGGCAGGGGGCATCTTCTTGGAAGCTAAGGGTTAAATCATTTAGGAAAGCTATCCTCAACCCTAAGCCCTGCTCAGTGCAATCTGTCAGCTCAATTAGATTGCACTTCTAATCCGACTTTTCCCTCCTGCTAAGTCTCAAGGAATCCCAGGTGATTGTCTAGCTCAGCTTCTGCACTATATTTCTCCTTTGGGCTATAATTTTCCAGCTGCTTTTTCTTTATTCAGTCTAATCTCTTCCTAAACTGCTGGCATCATGGGTAGTTAACCCTTTCTCCCTGCCTGCAGCTAGTGAATGATGAGATCATGCCTGTGGGTGATGAACCAACGCCTTTCCCCAATTCGTTTTTAGATAGAGATTATTCCTTTGGAAGAGCACCATATGGTGCCGGGCAAGAGAGAACGGGTTATATATCAGCAAAACGCATTCCTGCTGCTTCTCTTGGAATTGCTATTTGGTCTCAAATACTAGGGGTGGGACTATTGACAAAATCTCAGTTCCCGGTTTTCTCAGTTCTCTGTCTATTGGTTTTTTTTACCGGTTCTCAGTATCGGATTTCGGGCATTGCAGTTTTCCCCATTGACTTCAATGGGGAAAACTGCAATGTTAAAAATCAAGTTAAAAAAAAATGTAAAAGATCCAATACTGCTGAGAACCGAGAAAGAACAAAGATATCGTATTAATCCGATATAGCCCTTATCGGCTACTCTCAGTTCTCGACAATACCGAGAGTCCCATCTCTACTAAACACCAAGGGACTTTGTGGACCAAACGTCAACCTATCCAATTCTCAGTCCCAAAGCATTAGTTTCTCTGCTACAATAGCGAGCCTGGCCATTGAGTCTCCTACCATCTTGATACATTTGCATATACAATGGGAAGGGATGGGCAGCCAGAGTCTGGTGGCCAATCACTCTGATTAATTAAGAGATGGACAGAAGCTGGAATTTAAAGCTGGTTAAATTACACACACTCATACTTCTCAGCAGTTCCTATTTAGTAGGGCCATTCCTGTTTGGGTGCTGAATCCCAGTGTCCATCTTTCACGGAGTTAAAGTCACTCTTTCAGGAGACGCACAAAAAGATCTGTATTCACGCTTTCGGCACTACTTTCCTGGTTGCTTCTCAGGAAGGAAAATCACTTGAGAGAACAATTAGGTGATGCAAGCCAGTGTGGTGTAATGGTTAAGTGTGTGGTACTTGGACTGGGAGATAGGGGGGACCCCAGTTCAAGTCTCACTTAAGCCAGAAACTCACTGGATGACCTTGAGCCAGTCACAATATTCTCTCAACCTAACCTACCTCACAGGGTTGTTGTGAGGATTAAAAGTTGTGTTATATGTAAAGTGCTCCTAATACCATGTCAGGAGGGGGTGTTATATAAAAAATAAAAAATTAATTATTATGATGATGGAATGAGAAGGAATTAAGAGGCAGTGGTTTGCAATTTCATGTCATTTAATTAATTATGAAAATAAATGGAACCCCATGCATTTTTGTAACTAAGGTAATGAAAATGAATGAATGAGAAAATGATATTCATTTGATTTCATTCATTTTCTTTCGATTAATTTGATTAAAAATAGTTTTTAAACACTAAACAATGACTGCACGTGTACAAAATGGCCACTGGGGCCATTCTACGCGTGCACGCCCTTTTCCAAAATGACACCAGCAGCATCGGCGCCATTTTGAAAAAAGGGTATCTGGCCTGAACCATTTGTGGGAAAGGACCGTACGTGCACAGAACAACCCTGGCGGCCATTTGTTCATGTGCAGTGATTTTAAAAAAATATATATTTTAAACAAAAAAATTAATAAAAACGGTAGAGTCTTTTACAACCTCGCCCCCTGAAAATGAACAGGTTTTTGGAAATGAATGGTATGCCTTCCACATACCCCTTCTAAGTGGAATGAGAAGTAGGGGTGGCTCTGTCCCTCTTCTTCACTTGCAATTCTGTGAGGTATGTGCACACTTATAAGTGTGCGAGAGGGTGGAGCTTAAGTGCTGAGAGGTGGAGCTTATTGGACAAGGGGCAGGGCTTGACCCTGTTTGGTCATTCAAAATGCTGATAGGGATGCACTGTTAATAGCACTGATTGGACAGCAGAATTTTTTTTGTATGGAAGATAGTGCCATGTTTTGCTTGGTGAGAGTTGGTGAGTTTGTCTTAAATTTGGACAAAATAAAAGTCAAAGAGTCTTGATACTCACCTAGGAAAAAACAAATGTATTAAACTAAGACCACATTCACACCTGTGGCGGTGCACAGATTTTGTTTCCCGCAAGTCAAATTTGTGCCAAGTCCGGCCAGCGTGAAACCTCCCCCGCACGGCTTTGCCGGAGACCACTTGGAAGAGTACAGAGCAGGGAAATCCAGCTCTGTACTCTTCCAGGTGATCTCTGGCAAAGCCGCGCAGGGGGGAGGAGGATTTTTACACTGGACGAACTCCGCACAGATTTTGATTTTCGCAGTTTTCCCAGAGCCAAAATCTGCACGGGGCTGGTCGCCACCGCAGGTGTGAATGTGGTCTAATTTGCTCACTTCTCATTGTATCTGCTTCATTTCAGAGATTTCGCTTGGTCCATTTCAGTTCAGATAAACAGCTGACTATCTGTACAGCCAAACCAAACCAAAATCATAAATGAAGGTACTGGAACCAAAATACCTAAAAAAATCCAAAAACCTGAATATATGAATTTTGTTTAAATCATGAGTATCTCTGGAAAATTCAATAGCTATCCAAATAGGCAAGTGGTAACTAGCATTCAAGAATATTAAATTTGGTATTCATTTTACCATATATTTTTTTCTCATAGTTTGTACAACATGTTTTGCCGTAAGGACAGCGCCTCAAGTGGAGATTGAACCTGTGCCTTCTGGGTTCTGGCCATTCGGCCATTCCCTCACCCCAGAATCTTGTGTGTGCTTCCCTCCTCCTACGGCCCATGCCCTGCCTCTGGCATCCCTAATTTGTTGCATAATGAAACGGGTACTTAAATTAGTGCCCACAGGTAATAGCCACATTTTGAGGTACCACTTCGGGTACCCGACAGGTTACCTGGGGACCAATTGAGTACTTGGGAACCTGAAAAGTCGGTAACTTCTGGTACCTATTTTTTTAATTTTCTGATTATTGATCAATATATTGGATTGGGAAACTAAAAAATCAGGCTAGAATTTTTTTTAAAAAGAAAAAAAAATCAGGACAGGAAGTCAATTTTCCAGGATGTAAAATCAATAATTAGGTGTCAGAAGTTAGTAAATCAACAGCAAGTCAAAAAATTGGTACCGGAAGTTGACGTTCTGGTACATAGGTTACCCGAATAGGGTCGCAATTGAATACCAATTGGAAACCAATGTTAGGTAAATTCGGGTACCAAAATTTTTTGGTTATACCCATTTTTGTGGGTACTCCCATTTCACCTCTCTCATACATAAGGCCCCAGCAGACCCCTCGCCTCCTTGGAGAGTAAGAACAGTTCAACAGGCATAGCTTAGAGATTGAAAAGTCCCCTTCACCGCGGGTAATCCCGGTGATGGGGTAATTGCCGCGCCCCCGTCGGGGATACAGAGTAAAGAAAGCCGGCTGCAGGTGCAGCGTGATCGGGCTAACGGGCCGGTTGCCAGGGCAACCCGTTGTGGCACGTGCGCAGAGGAACCGCACCAGGAATGAAGAGCGGTACCCGCCCTTTGTAGGGAGGGTGGGGCCCGCGAGGAACAGCCTCAGTCGGCGTGAGGGTGCAAGGAGGCAGCAGCAAGGATCGCTTGCTGCTGAGTAGGCCAGCCACGTGGTTTGAAGCGGTCCGAGGAGGAACCAAGCAGCGGAGCAATGGGCCACACAAAAAAGAAGGCGGCACCCAAAAAACGGCCCCCACAAGCGGGGAGCCGGTCACAGCGGGGCGACATCCCGGAGAGAGAAGAGAGGGAGGAAGGTGAAGGGGCCCCAACCTGACAAGAGTTGATGGAGCATTTAGCGGCCTGTGAGGCCTTGCTCCAAAATTGGGCCATGTTCCCTACAACCTTGGCCTCTGGGGGCTCCCAGCCCACTGGTGGGGACAGGGAAAGGGAGGTCTCAAACACACAAGTTAGAGGGGGAGAAAGGCAGCTGGCCCCGGAGAGGGAGCTAGGTGCACCTTTACCTCACCTTGAGGGCCCCAGACGGGGAACAAGAATCATAACCCCCCCCCCGCTCGGTATAGGGAAGAAGCAGGTCCATCCCAAGGGGACACGGGCAGGCTTAACCAGGCCCAAGTGGGACAGGACGGGGAGGGGGCAAGCCAACCACTTCCATGGCTAGGGGGGCTAGGGCAGCAGCCAAACCCACCGGAAAGAGGGCAGAACCTTGATGCTACTTGGGGTCCCCCGGAACTAGGTATATCCCACATGGGGGGGGACATAGCCAGGGCCTGTCCAGGCACCAAGCCGACATCGGGGACCCCTTTGGGGTACCTGGGCTGGCACATTACCAGCATCAGCAAACTGGTGGCATGGCGGCATTGGGGGCACCAACATTGACACCTCGTGATATGTGGGGGCCTGATGGCCCCCGAGATACCCTTTTGTATGCAGGTGAAGGACCCCCGCCTGCCCGCCGGAGACGCGATGAGCACCAACAGCAAGGAGGGGACCTAGATATATTGCAGCGCCTTCAGGTGATAGAGGAAGTCCTCCATAGGGAACCCAGGGGCCAGCACGGAAGAGGGCATCACAGAGGATCCGGGCCAAGCACTCAACCCCAGCCAATGAGTCAGGGTGAGTCTATTGGACATGGGGGTGGGTAACAACCGCCTCAATGGGTCTGGATAATCCCCCCATGTGGGGTCATCCTGGCAGGACAATACAAGGTGGAGGGGCGGCTAGGCCACTGAGTAGGCCCGGGCATGGTGGGAGCAGCGGACTAGTGGGCCCCGCACCACCGAGTGTATCAGAACAGGGCCAACCGGCTACGGCCCCCCGCCTACTGCAGGTCGAGGGTTCGTGGGCATGGGTTTTCCCAGTTAGTTTGCCCGCAGGGCAATCAGGGACAGCACCCCTACCGAGATTTAGCACAACTGAGTTAGCCACAAGCCAGGAAACAGCTCCTTCCCTTCCACCGGTGGGGGTCGCCCCAGCCACCACACCAACGGGGACTGGGTCACCAGCGATTGTACGCCCACCTGGCGGGGTAATTGCTGATGTGGCAGCCCCATTTGGCAGCCATTTAACCCTCGCAACCAAAGAAAAAAATTGGTGGGGGGAATATGTGGACATATTTGCATTATTATTCAGTGACCCCATAGTGGATCACTCGGAAGTGGAAGAGGAGAAAGATAAAGAAAAATTTAAGCGCCCTAAAGCGGACAGAAACTGGGTCAATTGGACTTCCGCTTTTGCAGTTTACATGGGAGTAATAATGCAGGCCGACCCTGGCCGGGGGTTAGAATTACACAAATACGCGGACATTGTCCGCCGGGCCCATGGCACCGGTCCCCCTGGGGCATGGCTGCGTTATGATGAAGCGTTTCATCATAGGGCAGCAAATACCCCGGGCCTCCGATGGGACGCCCATGCCCTGGACATCTGGCTTGAGAGCATGGTGGACGCAACCAGGGCTCCCAGGTCTGATAGCGGGCACCCATTAGTAAAGGGGGGGTGGCTCCTGCCAACGAGCCATACCACGGGGATGGGTGAAAAAGAGGACAGGGGGGACCTGGCCCGTGTTGGGAGTACAACACCACGGGCAGGTGCAACAGGTTCCAGTGCAGGTTT
>QEPC01009477.1:7497563-7508336 GCA_003113815.1 Sphenodon punctatus | reverse complement strand
AATTAATTGCATTGGTTTCAATGGGGACACAGCGCCCCATTGAAACCAATGCAATAAATCCGGCACCGGTATACCGGATTTAATCCGGGAAACCGGTTTTTGTGAAACCGGTAACCGGTAAATCTGGTACCCGGTAATGGGTCCGGTGTCCCGCCCCTAGTAAGGAACGGTAAGGTATAACACTGAGGGCTGGGGAAGATTTTTAGTGCAGGCACCAGACTTCTGTAAACGCAACCTAAAACATCAAGTGCTAACACAGAACAAGAGTCAAACAGCCTAGCCCTGCAGTATAAAGGATTGCAGTGTCCTCCCCAGAGCCCCCATGATTGGTTCTGGGAGGCAGGAGGCATTGAGCAAACACAGGGCACCATTCAACTACCTGGGGGCCTGCTTGTGCTGCTCATTGGCCAGCAATTACATCCATCAGGTCCTTCCTCTCCCATCACAGGCCCAATTCAAGAGTTCAGCACTGTTTCTGACTCAGAGATGTCTGCTCCCTCCTCCCCTCTCCACATTTCCCTCCAAAAAAACACCTGCCAGACAATAACAAAATCAATAACAACTTTTGTTATCATTATTGATTTCATTATTTATCTTTGTTATCGTTATAGCAATAATGATTATGAAAATGAGAATGTTGTTATCGGCCCTTTTCACACAGACACTCGCACACTGATAAAATGGGTGTTATGTTTTATTATAGTTGTTGCAGGGCACCCATAGAGCACATCTGCAGCCCTGCAACAAGCATAATAAAATGTAACACCCATTTTATCAGTGTGCGAGTGTCTGTGAAAAGGCCATTGTTATTAATATAACGAAAATGAAGTGCACACTCCTAATGGCACTTCCTATGTTCTAAACTATCTCAGAAAATCTTCCTGAGAAACATTCTCCTTTTATATCCTGATACCAGACTCCTAGACACCTCCCCTGCCTTAACCATCACCCCTGTCAGCTCAGAGACCTGGCCATGTGCTGACCCCCGACATACTTATCTGAGTTGAGGTTTCAGTTGTGGCCGGTTAAGTTGTTTGCATCTCTGGGATGTGCTCCGCCGCTGTGGTTCCTAACGATATGCCACCCTTTTCTGGGGTGGTAGCTGGGATTCGTCTGCTATTTCTTGCCTGGGAGAGGTTTTTCAGTTCCTCAACTACCACAACAGAAACAGAGGAACATGGAGAAGTCAATGAGTCCTCTTACATTGTAGGTGAGAGAACCAGACCGCCAGAGTGCTGTCACTAACTGCATCCCACCCTAACTGTGCTCACATACCACCATGGGTGTAAAAATGGGTGGGGGGGGTGGAGAGATGAAGGAGAAACGTCCCAGGTGACTTTGGACCAGAAGGCACAGTGCCCTCCTAATTTTGGCCTATGGGAGTGTCAGGGTCATTTCCATGAGAAGAGGCAATGACCCACAGTCCCCTTTTTTACCTCAGGAGCACCTTCTAAACAGCCTCCAGGCTTCTGCCCTCCTCCTTCAGACCCTTATAGGGATTTCCTGCTTATACATCCCTGTGCTCACTGCTAAGGCATGAATTTAGCTGAAGCCATTAGGGGCGGCTGGCCAGCCAGTGTCAATCCTGATGGGACTTGTGGTCAACACCCAAACCTTCTCCTTCACAGGGATCTCCTGCTTATATACCCTTAACCGGACCTAGCTTGCTGAGGCACAGACTTTGGGGGTTGGCCAGTCACGGAATCATTTCTCACCATGTCCAGCACCCAGACACAAGGGGACAGTTACTTCTATCACTAATATGCTCCAGCATTCACATTTCCCAGAAGGCGGGTACAACCAGCACCATTTTGGTGGGACCTGTGGGCACTGTGGGACAGTTCGATTGTCCCTGGGCGTCTTTAGACATAACAAAGATTGGGTGTCAAAACCCCTAAGCAGGTGTCTGGCCATTGTGTGTAAGCACCATAACAATCGCAACACCAATTTGGCCGCCTGTTGAACATACAATGTGAACACCATTGCATCCCAAGGACAATTTGCATGTTCCGGCTGAACACGTGGCCAGCCTTGTGTCTAATGATATCACATGGCATGTTATCAGGTGCAACATGGGGAACAAGGTGGCAGAGCTGGCGTGCTGAGATCGGGGGGTGAGCAAAATACCAATTTGCCCCATGATGGGCTGTTTGTCTAAGCAGCGCCACATGGTGAACACAGGATGAAAACGGTGTTCAGATCAAGGCCAAAACATACATTCAGCCACCTGTTGATGTTATGTCTAAAGACACCCCATCAATATATTACCTTCTTTAAAAGCACAAGCACAAAATGACAACCTGCCATCCGGAATTTAAGTAGCCCATCCAACAACAACACAGGGTTAATTCTGAGGAAACCGATTTGAAAGGCTCATTTAGGTCAGTACAAGAGCAAGCAAGCCGCACACACTTACTCACAAATTTCCTCTTGGCAAACAGGGCCTCTTGAGAGCCGTTGAGCACGTAGATTTGCAAGGTGTACTCCTTCGTGGGGTTCAGTCCCCCCACCGTTGCTTTAGGGGTCTTGGTTTTCAACATGACCTCCTGTTCCGAGTCACCTGGGATGGGGAGGAGGCAAAACCTCAGACACCTTTGAAGGCAGGAAGAATCAGACCAAGCCTGGGAGCTTATCTGTGTAACCACTGAGCATGTGAATGCGTGCTAGTAGAGATTCCCTGCATTACTGGAATTCCCACAATTCCCAAACCACATTGAAGCCCTAGGAGTAACAGGTGAAGAAATCTATTCAGTTCCAAATCAGCAAGCAGGTGCACTCTGAGCTACACGCAGGGCCATTGAAAACACATCCATTAATGTGAACATGTTCCTGACTGACAGCAAAATCCTCCTCTGCTTCACTGCTAAACCCTGCAGTCAGGAAGGGAGCTCTGCTGGCTCGGTAACTAAGATGCAAGACTAACGTCCCTCTCGCACATTCCCAACCTCCCAAAATTGCAGTTGCCCAAAGAGGAACCAAAATCATATCCATCATGCACTCTCTCTCTCTCTTCCGCACACACACTCCTTTTTTCTCACACCTATACACCTGGCAAAAGGGGGTGGCAAAACTCTAGCAATGGTAGGCCAGACAGGGATGAGCCTGGCTCCAGGGGTGGTAGTCCTGGCTGTGCCCAAATGTTGGCACTCTTGCAGTGCACCCATGTGGATGCTCTGGTGGGGGCTACCAGGATATAGGGGCACTGTGCGCTTGTAGCACCGCCAGGGGGCCAGAGTCTGTGATAACTTACAAATGGTTCAGACCAGCCAGTTACCCTATCCAGTTATCTATTGTGAAGTTTACCATCTCATTAAAGACTTTTGCAATAATGCCTGCAATTTTGAAAGTGCATCGACATGAGCACATTATCCTGTTGCGCCAGGGTGTGCGTTGGCATCGGATAGCTTCCAGGCAGGCCCGGACTTAGGGACAGGCCCCCTAGGCCCAGGCCTTGGGTGACATTTTCTGAGGGGTGGCAATCCTGACACTGGCTCTGCCCCACTCTGTTTTTGTTTTTCTCCCTGCACAGCCGAGGCTGCTGCCCACAGCTGAAGCCTGCTGCCTGGGTCCCCTTACCTCACCTGCCTCTGTCGTCTGCTTGCTAGTAGTGCTGCAGCAGCAGGACACTGGGACACCAATTGGACTGGGAGATAAAGCTGTTTGTTTACAAACAACTCCTCTGCAGTGAGTGATCAGAAGGTTGTTGCCTTATAAAGAAGGTTCTTCAAGATAGCTCCCAACATTCTCACAGCTGGGTTGTGCATGCTCAGTCTATTCAAATAATAGACCACGTGATGGTCTCAAGCTCCTCTACTATAAAAAGCACTCTCCCCCCTCAGAATAACAGTTCCTTCCAACACTTTCTAAGAATATAAGAACAACATTTCATGCAGGGTTGGAAGGGTGGGTGCTGTGAGAATGTTTGGAGCCATCTCGAAGAATCTTGTTTACAGGACAGCAAGCTTATATTCTTCGAGTGGCTCCTCACATGCCCTTTTTACATGGCTCCGCCGGGTGGGGGGTCCGTGGGTGCGCTGGTACATGGGTGGGGGTGCACACAGCCAGCCACGCATCCCCACTCACCCCCCGCTCGTCCGCACCCATGGAGCAGCCTCCATTTTCCCTGGTTGCTCCGTGCGTGAGGACAAGTGAGGGGTGAGTGGGATGCATGTTAGTCAGGTGTGTGCATGCACCCCTAGACACTGCGGGTGCATGTGCCGTGTCATTCACACAAAGCTCCCCCACCCAAGAGCAAGCAGCATGGGGGTGGGGCTTGACTTGGGGGCAGCAGCCTGAGAAGGGCCTAGGGGTGCAAAATTCCTAAGTCCGGCCCTGCTTCCAGGCACAATTCAAGGTGCTAGTTTTGACCTTTAAAGCTCTAAATGGTCTTGTTTCCACATCTCTGAAAAACCACTTCCTCCGACATACTCCATCACAATCCCTGTTGTCGTCCAGGAACCCTCTCTCGCAGATTGACCATCTGCCCATCTCTGCTTCATACGACGAGGGCCCACAGAGAGGTGTTCTTGGTTGCTGCCCTAATGCTGTGGAACTCCCTTCCCCCAGAGGTTTGTCAGAGCCCAATTCTGAGCATTTTCCAGAAGCAATGCAAGACCTTCCTTTGTATTTATTGATTTAAACCCAAAATTATAAGCCACCCTTCCCACAAAGGCTCAGGGTGGCTTACATCTAAAAAAAGAGTACCCCTCTTTAAAACCCTTCCCTAGCCCTTGCCCAATCACGCCCAACCCTTTCCCTGCCTGTCAAACCTCTGGCAAAATAGAAAGGCCTTCCCCTTACATGGGAAGACGAACCGGCTTGGACTTAGATGAACCTCCAAGAGGAGGGAGTTCCATAATCATGGGGTAGCCTCTGAGAAGGTCTCTCTGTGTTCCCTTGCTATAGAAACTTCACGGGTAGATGGTACCTGCAAGAAGATGCTTCAGGCCTACTTCAGAGGCTGTGACGGAATATGAGGGAAGAGGTGGTCTTTCAGATACCTGGGGTCCAGCACCTGGAGAGCTACGGTGCTCCCGGTGACCCGCCCATAATAGAAGACGTGCCGCCATGTTCTGTACTAACTGCAGCTTCCAAACAGTCATCAAGTGCAGTCCATCATAGAGCACATTGCAGTAGTCTAGCCTCAAGGTTACAAAGGCATGGACAACAGTGGCCAAATCTGAATCTGATAATAAAGGTCACAGCCTTAAGTTCTCACCAGATGAAGTGGGTGAAAAGTACTCCTGGCCACCGCCGCAACCTGGAAATCCAGGTGCAACATTGTATTCAAGAGCACCCCAAGACTTCAAACCTGAGTGACCAAAGGAGGCTGGACCCCATCAATAACAGGGGGCCCTACTTCTCCCAGGTCGCAAGGCTGGCCAACCATCACCACTTTGTTCTTGTCTGGATTCAGTTTTTTAGTCAAGCATTTGGTGGGTGGGGATAGGGAGTGGTGGGAGGCTCCTAAGGGATTTTGATGTATTCTTATATATAAATATATGGGTTTTCTGTTGTAACCTGCCCTGCGCCTTAGGGGAAAGACAGGATATAAATGTAAATACCTAAATAAATAAATTTTTACCTTCACAGCTGTAAGGGAGAAGCTGGATATTTGACTGGATTCACATGAGCATTTAGTTTCAAGGAATTTATTTCACCCACCAAGAGTTCTGTATCTCCCGCAGAAATCTTGGAAACCATCCAGAACCGAAATCTGCATTTTAGCAAACATGTTACCAGCTTGATGTTCTGGAATGTCCCCCTCCCCCACATGTGGATGACTTCGAAGAAGAAGAAGAAGAAGAAGAAGAAGAAGAAAGCCAACTTATGGTGTCCTTTATATGCAGAGAGATAGTAAGGGATATTTATTTATTTGAGCCGATTTAAAAGTATTCATAAAAATGAGATGTGAATTAAATTTTAGTCAAAAGTCACTTTTTTTCCCCTTCAAAAATAATAATAATAAAATGCCAGCACTGTGAATTTCTTTCATTCAAAACTTGCAAAAATTCAAAACTTGGCTTTTCACTGTCGGATATAGAAACTTCACAGAAAGTAATTTTATTTCCAACAAAAATGAAGGTTTCATTTAAATTTCAAAATTATAATCAAGAAAGTTCATAGTATTTTGTGAAACAATTATTAGATTTCATCAGTTCCCATTTTTTAAAAAAAAAATAATGGAAAGACATTCCTCAGACCAAGGGTGATTTCAGACGTTACGAGATCAGAGTCAACCACGCTCAATTCCGTGTGGTGGCTGTAATAGTGTCACGTCTGTTGGGGGAAACGGATGTTTCCCCCCAGATGTTACCACGGCGTGGAATTGCATTCAACACGCGAGCGGCCGAAGCGGCGGGACCGGAGGCCGCCGGGTGTCGAATGCAATCCCATGCCGGGGTGAACCCCGGCGTCTCGTCTGGTCGGGCGTCACGGCCCGGAATCACTGGCGGGATCCCGGGCCGTGGCGAATCTGGCCCGACGCGGCGACCGCATTGGCCCCGCCGCCCCCTCATCTCCCCAGAGGGCGGGCAGCGGGGAGTGTGGAGGGGGCGGGGCCGTGCGGCCACACGTTGCGCCGCGCGGCCCTGCCCCCTCCCCAATTCCCCACCGGGATCCCCCAGCACATCTGTTACGGCGTGATGGGGTGATCCCGGCGGGGAAGGAATTGGGTGATTTCGGTACGGGGCCAATGGGCCCCGTAACATCTGAAATCACCCCAAGTCATGCTGTCTCTTTATTTTTTAAACACAGGGTGAAAGAGGATTGTAAATAGTTCCTGGTTTTGTTTTGAATTGAAATTAAGTTGTTTAATAACTGTATATGAATTTAATTTATATTATTATTATTATTCATTTATATAGTGCCAGCAATGTACCTGGTGCTTTACAATTTTTATTAGAGACAGGTCCCTGCCCAGTGGACAAGGGTGAGGGAAGCACAGGGAGAGACACACACACACATTCCCATTTATTGCAGAGGGGGAACGGAGGCTGAGAGGTTGTGACTTGCCCAAGGCCACCCAGTGCGTTCATGGCAAGGGCAGGATTCAAACCCTGGCTTCCCAGGTAAGCACCTTATCCACTACACCACACTGGCTCCTTATTTAGCAGCTAACCTGCAGCTCCTTCTTTCTCATGGTGGCTGTACAACTCGCCAAAGGGCTTGAGCAGAGCTGTCGTGGATTGTACTTTAGTGACCCACAGGCAATACCCGCATTTTTAGGCACCCCCAGCAGGACCCATCAGATACCAGTGCCCAAAATGCAGGTATTACTGGGGATGCTCCAGGATGCCAATCCCAGGGCCTGTGGCACCCCAGCCTTGGGCTGACTTTCCTCACCAGCTGGGCTGCTGCTTCTCTTGAATACTGGCTCCTCCCTGGTCCACGTGCTGCTCAGCTGAGTGGGGAAGTTCCCCGATCAGCTGAGAACAGGGAATTCATTAGTGGGTTCCAAGGACCCATTAGGGGGGCACACGCAGATGGAAAAAGCAGGCCTCCTCTCTTCCCCCAGCTTAGAAAAAGCCTTATGTTTCAACGGGAGTGTTATTGTATTATTTAGTTTATCTATGCTCCCCTGAGCGTAAGGGGAAGGGCAAAACAAAAGTTTAAAATCAATAATTAATTAATTAATTGATAAACAAACAGATAAATAAATATGCTCAGCGTGAAAAGGGTTCTTAATACAAAGGATTATCTTGCCAGGTACTGAGCAGCTGCTCTTAGGAGTATGGTTCAACCAGCACCTTGCAACAAGGCACCTAGCATGGCTCAAAGGTTTGTGCTAACTTGATGCCTCATTCCCCATGAAATGCTTTGACAACCAGCCATCAACTTCAAAACTGAATATACCTAGGCCATGGGTTAAGAAAGAAGGTACCCTTCTCTCACAGGCGTGCCCTTGAGCAGCAGGAGAAACATACAAAAACTGACGGAAAGAAACTCTACACCAAATAATACTCGAAGGGGGAACCTTACAACATGGAGCACATACAAAGAGCAGCTCACTATAGAGAGGGAGGGGGTGACGCTATTTATGTCTCGGGTGATCTTCGACGGCAATGGCATGATGTAGATTGACTTCAGAACAAGTTCTGTGCTGTTCGATATGCAAGGAAGTCATTGCGGTCATTTGGAAAAGGAGGATGAAGTTGTGAGGGCGTGTTCTACAGCAGAGGAGGTGATTTTCTCCACCTCTTCTATCTAGGAAACATCTCACTGGACTCATCGCTTGTGGGCATATTACTTATGTTTTTTGAAGTCTGAAAATTCTCTGACAGTTCTATCATTTTCTCCTGGTCAATTTCACACCAGCACATGTCAATTTCACAGAAATGAGCATAGCAAAATTGACATGGAATGTCAGGAAGATCCAAGGCAGCTTGTAGGCTGTGTGTCTGTGACATCATATATTGTATTATATTATAGTCAGTCCTCAAAACAACGTGTTCGATAACATTCCGTAGAGGTGCATAGACTACCTTATAACTTCTACAGCACTTTCACTGTTGAAAGTGCCTTACAATCTTTATTTTGTAAGTTCTCACAACTCCTCCACAAAGTAGATCATTATTATTCCCATTTTACAGATGGGAAATTGTTGGGGCTGAAAGATAGTAACTTACCCAAGACCACCCAGTGAGTTCGTTTCTACGACAAGGATTTGAACCCTGGTCTCCCAGGTCCAAGCCCAGAACATCACCTGATGGCATACAGTGGAAATAAAGGATAGCTAAGGCCAAACTCTCACAAGATGGCAATAAGGTTGGTTAAAAGTGAAGATTCAACTGGAGTTGCCAAATCAGTAACCCTGAATGAGAGAGAGGGTGTGCATGCCATAGCGGGGGCTTCCCTTTGTGGAAAGTTGCTCTAAACTCTCAACTAGACTGAAACAAGAATCAATTTAATTTTCATGAGAAACACGAGAGAATCAAGAACCGTTACCAAGATGTAACGGTTCGAGACGCTTGCAAGACTCTCACTTTAAAAAAACCCGAAATGAACAGCATGTGCAAAATGGCCACTGGGCCATTCTGAGCATGTGCAGCCTTTTCCAAATGGGGCAGCTGTTCTGCGCATGTACAAGTGATTGCTGCGCATATGCAGAATGGCTCTGCTTTCTGAATTGGCAGTGACACTGCTGGCACCATCTCGTAAAAGACCTGTGCTTGCCATTTTGCACATGCACAGTTCTCTCTAACTTTTTTGTCGTTCACTCTTTTACATCGAAAAATAAAATCTCGACAAAAAATTGTCGAGACCGAGGCTTTTCAATATTCTCATTTTTTTTCTCAATTCCCTTTAAGGGGCTCAATTCTCGATGAGAACTGAGAAAAAAAACAAGACTGAGTCTCAGTCCTACTCAGTGGGGTTGAAGAATTCTCCCACATCCCTTGGAATGATAAGGGTGTTGGATTCTTTGGGTGAATTCCTATCAGGAACCATTTGACCCTTCTTATCAACCAACAACCCAAGTGATTTCTAGTTCTAGGCATTTGGTTTACACTAGATTCTGGTGGTTTCAGCTCTCCTAAACTGGTACAAGAACCAGAGTTGCCAACCATTAGAAACTTTATGGACTGTCAAGAAGAGATGAGACAGAAAAAAAGAAAAAGAAATTGTGATACTAGTTCAATGCTACTTAGCAATATCACTAATTATACCATATGGCAGACTGAACACTAAAATAGTTAAAATGAAATCAGTGAGTTACCAAAATAACCAGAATGAATAGCGACTTTCTGAACCAATTCTTCATCCTCGCTTCGTGGAAATGTTTCTAAGTGGCTGAATTTGTTATGTGCTTTTGATATTCATTTCATCTATGATGAGGAAAAGCAATGTGAACAGTAAATGATTTCTCAAAAGCAATTTGAGCTCTATTGTGTTGACTCAGGAAGGTTGGGTCTCAAAAATATTACATCTGTAAATCAGTTAAACTGGAATCAAAGTCAGCGCTAAGTCACAGGTAATGCGACTTCATTTTGGACTTTATAGGGATGGGCAAACGCAGTTCGATGTTCAGAGTTCGGCCCGAACTCGGCCTGTTAGGATGACCGAACCTGAACCCGAATCCGAACACAAACTGACCGAACAGAACTAGATTCCGAATGTTGAAATAACCGAACAGTTCGGTCAGTTCGGATCGTGTTCGGGTGAGTTCAGGTGGCAAAAACGTGTCACTGGAAGGCAAAACGTGAAAGGGAGGGGGAGTCAGCTGAGGAGCAGACTTCCAGGCACCAGGGGTGGAGAGGCTTAGAGTAGCAGTCAGCCTGCCCAATCACCATCCCTTTTCGCCTCAGACCACTGGCCTCGCAGTCTGCGATTGGCCACGGACTAGGCTGCATGGAGCCAATGGGGCTTGAGGTGAGTCGGGCGCAACAAGAAACAAAACTGATTGCCTCCCCACTTCCCAACACCTTCTGAGCCAGTCACTGTTCCGGAACAGCAGGCGTTCCAGAAAACTCCCTCTCCCCCAACAGTTTTTGTTCCTTCCTATTTCTAATCCATTGCCATCCTCCTCCTATTTCACCCATCCAACCCATTTACCTCTATATTATCATTTATTTAGATTATATTAGATAGATTTAGGTGTTACTTTTTGTTTTTACCCCTCCCTGTGTTCCATCTTCCTTCCTCCCTCCCCCCTCCATTGCATCCTTTCCCTCTCCCTCTTATTCCATCTCTGATTCCCTTCCCCTGTTTTAAGTTTTGGATTTATTTAGAGTAGGATTATTATTAGATTGATTTTCATTTCAGTTTTGTACCCCT
>QEPC01009477.1:7448733-7475764 GCA_003113815.1 Sphenodon punctatus | reverse complement strand
CTGGAAGTGGAGTAGCAGCGTGGGTCCGCACATCAGACAGACCACTGCTTTGCTTCAGGCCTGTGCCCTAACTTTGACTGGACTGCTCCACCGGCGGCACTCCCAGATGTTCCAGAGTCCCGGTGGGAGGAGGCTGTCCCTGCTTCACCTGCATATCTAGTGGGACGCCTTTAGATAGATGGGCCACTGGGGATGAAGCAGGTGGTGGGGCTGCTCCTGTCTCGCACCTGCTTTCCCTGCACATCTGGTGGGGTGCCTTTAGATGGACGGGCAACCCGGGGGTAAATCAGGCTGGCGTGACCAGCACAGAGGCAGCCCGTCGGTCTACAAACACTCAATGGGCAGCTGAGTTTGTAATCCAGTTTTGGGAAACAAAAAGATTACTCCTGAGGTCCCTTCCAACTCCAGCATTCTAGGATTGTGGCTATTACGGGGTCTGCCACCAGCAAGTTATCCCATTCTGCTTTGCCTGTTAGCAGTCCAACCCCCAGTGCTCTTGCATGCTGGTGGAACAACAACAGCGACAGGGCAGGTCTGAACAATTTGGCAATTCACACCAGGCACAAGGTACCAAGACCAGTGGCAGAAAATATAACACAAGGGGAAGCTGTTGGAGGTAGATCTGGGGATATGGGAGAAAATAGAAGTGTCTGTGGTAGATCAGGGGGAATTTTACTCATCTCAAACCATGGGCATTTTTACACACACCTTAAAGTGCTGGTCTTTCAATCTTCTGGGTTTACAAGTCCACAAGTAAGTTCCAGATGCATTTTTCACACACACAGTGCCCTGAGGCAGTTCCTGGATGCATTCTTCACACAAACACTGCCCTGAGGCAGCCTAAAGTAGCCGCAGCTGTAGACATGAGGGTCTGCCATGGAAACCAAGTGACCACAGCTGCCTGGAGCAAAGCAGTTTTCCAGGAGAACTTTTTATACATGCAAGTTCTGGGAGACGTTCTATGCAGTTCAAAGAGCCAGATGTTTAAGATCTGGGTGAGTGATTTAGACACAGAAAGTTCAGGATGTAACAGCAAACAAAACATGCAGGAGAAATGTGAGTGTAAAAAAAAACACCTCATATTTGTGCAGCTAATGACATCTCTCATCCCGCCTCTCCCCCCCCCCCAAACAGGCTAGAGACTCGCATTGGAACTAGGGGGCTCGTGCTCAGGTGCAGCAGGTGAGCGGCCACAGGACAGTGCTCCGCCCCCCCCTTGTGGGGGCGGGGCCTGGGGAGGGGAATTTGCAGGGCATACCCCATAACAACAGGAATAGCTAGAGGCCGTGCAAGAGGCATGTGCTGGGGGCACAGGACGAAGGGCACGGCCAAAGGGGTCTGCCCTTTGGCTGGGCCGGGAGGTTGGGGTGGAGGAATCTTTAGTATATCTAGATAATGTTAATTTTGTCCTGGTAAAGGTGGTAGGAAGCCTTCCCCCTGTGAGAGAGGGGTGGAGGAGGAGAAGGACCTCCTTTGGTGGCAGCAAAGGGAAGGGAGGTGTGGAGTTGACTGCCTGGTGGAAGCAGGCAGCGGCAAGATGAGAGGTGCCAGTGGCGAGAGCATTTGGATTAATGTTAGATGGAATTATAGACAGTTATGGGATTTTTGTGTAAATTGTGTGTATACTGGATGTATTATAATAATAATATTTATTAACGTGACCATAGGTCATTGTCAACATAACAATGTTTCTTTAAATTTTGTTATTTCTTTCTGTTATGTTGGATGTTTTATTGATTTGTTATTGTGTGGGTTCCCCTGCGTGGGATTTAAACCCAAATTATATTTATTGATATTGATGTTGTGAGCCGCCTCAAGCCACCTTGGGTTGGGAGAGTGTGGGGTATAAATAAATGATGATGATGATGATTGATGATGATGATATTTTGAGCAGATGTCTGCATCTGGGATGGATTGAGCATTACAATAGAGTTTCTCTTGGGCTGGATTTCTTGCCTGGGCATGGATGATCCACAGCAACATTTCCAAACAGTAGGGGTGGGACTCTAGGCAAAATTTCTGTTTCGGTTACTTTCGGTTTCGGTTCTCATGTATTTCAGTTGTATTGGATCTTTTGCATTGATTTTTGTGTTGGATTTTTAACATTGTGGTTTTCCCACTGAAGTCAATGGGGACAAACTGCAATGTTAAAAATCTGATACAAAAATCAATGCAAAAGTTTTGATACAGCAGATACCGAAAAAGAACCAAAATTTTGGATTGATCCAAAGTGGCCATTATCGGGTACTTTTGGTTCTTCCCGAAACCAAAAGTCTCATCCCTACTAAGCAGCCAGCCAGAGAAAACAGCAAGGATGACATCACTCTCTCATACACCACTCTCCAAGCTTCAGTGCAGATTGGCACAGTCATGCAACATGTTTAGCTTCACTCGGGTAACAGTCGCACCCCGATTTACTGTATTTTATGCTCGATTTGAACAAAACCGTTCAGGAGTGGACACCTCCACCCCTCAACCACCCCACCCTGCTCCATACCTTGACCATGTACTTGTTGTGCGACACGACTTGCAAACATGACACAGAAAAGCAAGAGGGAACTGTGGATCAGCATGGTCTTCCGTACCTAGACAAAGAGAAATATGGATAAGACACTTTACATCTGACTGTATCACACAAGAAATACATGGGGGGGGGAGGGCAGCACAGGGAGGGTGGACTTGCGGACTCCTTCATTAGCAGTTGAAAGGTCATGGTGTACCTGCTGCTTCTTAGCAGCATTTCCTTGAAGAGGGCTTAGTGGTGGACTGGGAGCAGAACACCATTTTGGCCCTTTTCTAACCCAACTACATGCCTGCTGGGCTGGGGCATGTGCTACCCAGCGGATCGCTCCTCCTGGAGCTAAAACCAATGTTCGCAGTGAATATCCGTGACAATTTAGCCACTGCAAATTATTTACAATGAAGCAGATACAAAGAACGAGGAACGGGACCCGGGGGGGGGACAGATTTCAGTTTCGGGGGGGTTTTCGGTTTCGGTGCTTTGTGATTTTTCAGTTGTCATTTTGGTTTTTTTCGGGGTGGGGTCCATCTCTCCCTGCCCCCCCCGGTTTGTTCTCATTGACTTCAATGGGATTGGGGATCAAATGAAAAACAAAACTCTGGAACTGTGAGAGAACTGGTTTACATTTTGTTTTGAGGTTTTAAATTCAAAACAGCCATTTTCAGGCCGTTTTGGTTCTATCCGAAACCGAATTCCCCACCCCTATGAAGAACTAATCGTGCCTGTTTTGCTTATTCCTTTTGGATTTTTTGGTTTGGTTGGTTTGGGCTTTGTTACTAGTCCTAGCATCCAAGACCCTGCCAAAGAGAACGCTCGCTACTGGTTAAGAGTTGTGAATTTTGCAACAGCAACGAGGATGGATTTGAATCTTCATTGGTGGGAACAAAAGCGGGAATCATCTCCATAAATAGGAAAAATCATAGTTGTTTCAGCCCTAATCATCATCTCCCATTTCTATTGCTGCATAATTCAACCTGCTGTTATTTGGGGGGGGACAGGGGGGGCAGACTGGAAAGGCTACAGGTTTATTATTGTGGCATCAGCTTTCGCCATAGTCAAACAATACAACAACAGATCAACAACAACCACCACAAAATTTATACATACTATTTCGATAAACTCATCCAATACAATTAAATAGCATAACAGTCCATTGACCTCCCATATAATAAGTACCCAATGGGTTTACACATATCCCATAACTAATCTCATCTAAATTAACACCCCTAAAATCCAATATCCATTCAAAGCCCAAATCCTTCAATGTGGGCTAACTGATCAAAATAGCCATAAGTTAAAATCTAACAATAATAATAATAATAATACCAAAATCATATCAATTTATAAATGGAGGAAATTTAGCCACAAGATTTATCAGCCACTAGTAGGGCTAACATAGCCAAGTTTCAAAAACACAATCGATCCAACTAGCTTACTTATTTGCCAACTGCTTGGCTCTTATCAATTTAGCTTGTACCAATGCCCTTCTTTTGGTAGCCAGCCAAACAAAGGTTGCTATAGCGACCATCTCGCTGGTTCCATCCAAGCACATCAGATACTTTATAGCAACCTTCAGAGGCAAAGGACCAGCCCTCTTCCAATAACGGTGTCAACCAAACCTGGCGCAAACTAAAATAATATGGACAACGGAATAAAAAAATGTTCTAGAGTCTCCACCTCACCCATACTACACAAACAACGACGTGAGTTAAGGGGGATTTGTAGCTGCCTACCTTCCGTTACTGCAGTCCGGACAAGATGAAAACGTACAAAGGTGTAGCATCTTCGGAGCCTAGGGTCCCTAATTTTATCTAAATAAGGTTCGAAGAACCTAGTATGTTTGATCTGATACAACAATGGAACAACCTTCTAAGTACTCAGTAGCCCAAAATCCTCTTGAAGAGCCACATCGCTAACTCGCCTGGAACAGTTTCCATTCAGTTCACAGCCAAGTTTAGTTCAATGTGATGGAGAGGTACGAAACGGCCTCTGGCAAGATTCTAATTCCCACTGATCATGTCAGCTGCTCATTAGTTAAAGGGAAACAAGGGAGGGCAGCCTGAATTTTACAGATTTAATCCAGAACCTGTAAAATGCTGCAAGGGGGAATTAGTGT
This sequence comes from Sphenodon punctatus, assembly GCA_003113815.1. Classification (NCBI taxonomy): domain Eukaryota; kingdom Metazoa; phylum Chordata; class Lepidosauria; order Sphenodontia; family Sphenodontidae; genus Sphenodon; species Sphenodon punctatus. Next base: position 7,471,127 of record QEPC01009477.1, on the reverse strand, counting down.
AAAGATGCACAAGCTAGTACATCTGCAAGTGGTTAACACACCCACAGACAGGCAGAGAGACCGACCGACCCCTTCTGGAAGGCTGAGCTATGTGCATTATTCATCAATGAAATCTGAAATATTCACCATTTGAGTCTCTGAAATTTGATTTCAAGTTTAATTCCCCTCCTCTCCCCCCCAAAAAAACCCTTCACATTCAAAACTGTGCTTGGCTACTTGGCTGCCCCAGGACAAATGAATTCCCACTTCTCACCATTCCTTTATTTATTTACATAGTGCCAGTAATGCTCCCGACATGGAAGAGTTGTGATTAGGGAAAGATCCCTTCTCCAAGGGTTACAATCTAGGATGTGCAAGACAGGGAATAAAAGGGGGATGGGAACATGGGGTGTGGAGAGAGGATACATTCAAGGAATTGAGAAGTTGCAGACACATGTGTTTAGTAGGGGTGACACCGAAATTCCACCCAGTTTACATTTTTGACAGAACTGAACATTTGGACTGTGGCCGCCATTTTGTTCTATGATGGCGGCCACTGTGCGTATGCACAATTGCCAATTGGAATATCGATCGAAAATTTATTCTGATTTAAATACGGATCTGTAATCGGAATCTGTAATTAAAACCGATAATTTAGAACCAATTAAACAGATTTCCATCCCAAGGACCACCCCTAGCAATGAGCAAAACCATTTGTAAAAACCCTGGTAATGTTAGAACAACTATATAATTAGAATATATAGCACCACCTCCCACCCTCGCACGCCCCAACAAATGGCATCTGGGACATTAAAAAAAAAAAGAATTCAATGATGTGACACAATACAATAAAATAAAATGCATTGAAAAGAGTTTTTGGAAAAGGAGACGGCAAAAGGTGGGGGGTAGAGAACACTATGCTGCACTGACAAGTGAATAATTCAAAACAAAGTGATAAATCTAGGAGAAAAAACAGCTCAACCCATTTCGATCCCATAAGGATGATCTCTTATTGTTTGAAATTATGTCGGAAATAGAGCAGAAACGAGTACTCACAAAAATATACCCATTGAATTTTTAGTACTTGAATCAAAGCAAAACCTTAGTTACTACGGGAAAAGTACATACCCAAAATAAACAGCATGAATGATGTCTGTTTTCCAAGCCAAGACAAGATGCAACCAGTGTGATGTAATCAATTGACAAGATGAAATCAAAAGGAAATAGTTGACATTTTTAATCATGTATTTTTATTCAAGAATGGAAATCAATTATGGCCCAATCCTGCTCCCTCTGAAATGGATGGGCAAATCCTGGAGTTTGGACACTGTCTGATTAAAGAAATTGCCCACAAAAGAATTCTGTAAGGCTCTTGGAGGGGAAAACCCATCCCAACTAGAGCTTCCATGAGTACCTGCAAAAATGGGGATACTCATCGAATTTCAAGTACCCAAATCAAACCAAATAATTTTGATACTTTTATGTATGTGAACCAGTTTTTGATCAGGTACTTGAGATACCAACTGGTAAACCAAAACACTGATTTGTCCCAATTTTATCCTGGCTTTTGAAAAATTTTTGGTTATTATTTCAGTTTGGTGGGGAGTAATTTTGGGTACTTAAAAAACCCCTTACTGAAATTTTGTGGGTTTTTTTTGGGTACTCTAGCAGTATTTGGGTACCAGTTCAGATACCTAAAATGGTACCCAAAAATGCAGATATTATCCATGGGTACCAAATCAGGTACCTGTTTCAGCCCCAATCCCAAATAAAACGAGAGCTGAAAGAATACCTGTAAAAACAGGTATACTCAACGAATTTCTGGTACCCGAATTGACCAAGAGCAAGTACCAATTGGCACCAGATTTTGTCCCAATTCAAGTACCCAATGTCCCGGAATGTCGATTTCTGGTATCAATTTTTTTGTTTGTTTTCTGTGTTGATCTATGGATCGGTAACAGTAAAATAAAATAACTAGTACCAGAAATTACTGATTTTTAGAGTACTCAAGTACCCCATCAGTAACCAAGTTGTCTGTCGAATACCCAACGTGGCACTCTAATAATGCAGGTATTACCCATGGGTAGCAAATCAATTACCTTTTTCAACTCTAAAAACATCCAAATCAAAACTTCTGGGGTCTGAACTTCCTGTTGTTACTATTAATTATTATTATTTATATAGCACCAGCAAGGTACCCAGCACTGTGCAATCAGTAGTTATGGACAGCTCCCTACCCCGAAGGGTTTACAATCTACGAGACAAGGAAGGGGGAGATGAGGGAGAGGTGAACATCAGGAGAGACAAGGATACATTTATGAGTGTGAGAAGATGCAGGTGCACATGCTCAACCAAGGCCACTTTCACACCTGCCCCTCCCACACACCCCTCCATGCACATATCCTGGCTGCGGGAGGGAATGCGCAAGTCAAGATATGCGCGGGGGTCGGCCGGTCTGAAAGTCCCCACACACAGCTTTGCTGGCAAGCACACGTAGCGATACAGAGCAGCTTTTAACACCATGGTCCATCTTGAGAGGACTGTAGAGCAGACCATGATCAGCTGGCCTATGTTCAAGGGGTTAAAAGATATCTACACTGCCGCTTACAAATATCTTAGTCAAACATGATCCTTGCATCTCCATTGTAGTCTTGAAAAGACCAACTCAGACCCAGCAATAGACTGAAGGCTAACACTGCTGCCCTAATTGGTTCTCATAAAGCTTGGTGTTCACCAACTAGCTGCGAAGTCCCATCACCCCATTTTAGCGTTGAGGAAGCAAGTGACCACAATCATCTAAGGACACAAGGATTTTTACTCAGGACTCCCATTTTCAAATTGAGCAGACTATCCACTGGTCGCCAAGCTTCTTCCACCAGGAACATTCTGCGCATGCTCACCCTTTTCCAAAATGGTGCCAACACTGTATGTGCAGTGGTTTTTTAATTGTTTTTAAAATAATTTTTAAAAATCACTGTAAATTAGCAAAATGGCTGCTGGACCATTCAGCACATGCAAAGCCCTTTTACAAAGTGGTGTTGATCCTGCCAGCACCATTTCGGAGAAGAACTGCACATGCACAGAATGGCTCAGCAGCCATTTCCACATGTGCAGTGATTTTTTTTAAATTAATTTTTTATAACCAACAAGAAAGTAAAACAAAAACAGTAGGAGTGCCTTCTACACACCCTTAGTGTCATTTAGCCTACTCCTCTCTCTGTCACATTGGCTAATGCCTATGTTAGTACAGACTAGCTAAAATGAGACTGCCGTACAATCTCGCGAGACTCTTATCATTTCGTTGAGATCTCGCTAGGGTTTTGGAGATTCTCGAAAGTTCCAAAAAAGGACTTGGTGCATGTGCAAAATGGCCACCACGGCCATTCTGTGCGTGCCATTTTGTACATGTGCAGAAAGCTTTTGAGGTTTTTCAAAAATCTTCCAAGATGCTCAAACCTCACCCCACCCCCCAAATGCTGCAACCTTTCTGTGCATGTGTTGCTCCCTGGCAGCCATTTTGTGCTTGCACAGAACATTTTGGGGGATGTTTTTCTATGCTCGAGAATCTCCATGAGAATTGCAATGAGAATGCCAATTCTCGTGAGATTCTCGACTCGGAAAATCTCATCAAGAAGTCCCTTCTCGGCAAGATTTTCAACTGACTCAAAATCTCGTTTCACCCCTAGGATAGATTTCCCTTTTTAAAGACTTGTCTTTTTATCACACTTGTCAGATTCCTCAGCTGGCCCAGTTCTGATCTCACTGGTTTTACATCAGTGCATCACGGTGGGTATCAATCAAGTTGCTCCACCTTTACACTCCTGGCAGGCAAAAGAGAATCAATTCCCATGTCTGCAGCTGCTATATTTTGGGTGCTTCCCCAAGGACAGATGACTCTTAGCCCCAGATTTATCCATCCTTGACTTGTACTAGTGCTCTCCGAGTTTGAAAGCCTTACAGCGGCTGCCCATGTGCTTCTATGGCCAATTCGTGGCTACCTGCTGTGCTGTAATCAAACAAGAATATTGCCACAGGTCAAGGTTACTCTGATCCATTACTTCCTCTTTTTCCTTGCCACGCGTAAGAGTGCTTTCCATTTTGATATTTCTCCCCACTGGATAGGAAGGACTGAAAAGAAACAGCCCTTTGCTTTCTGCATAACAGTTCCACAAAAATGGAACGGTTGTCAAAATTTCAGTCAGGATTCCGGTCAATCTAAATTTTTGATTGGAATTCCAATTGGCCATTTTGTGCACACGCAACATAGCACCCAGCTTTTCTATGGAGGTACAAAATGTCAGCAACCACACTGGTGCCACCATTTTGCACATGTGCACAACTGGGTGCCATTTTGTACATGCACCAAATGGCCAATTTTTTTTTTCCCTCAGTTATTCCAGAAAACAAAATTGGAACGATCGTTGTCTCCGATTTTCATTCAGACCAATTAAACCAGCTGTTTCCATTGGAAATGAAATCTGAACAGAAACAGATTTTCACTCTAGGTAAAAACTCATTCCCGTTCATAAAATATTTTGTACTAAAATCTATTAAAAAGAATATTACAATTTTTTTTTTAAATTGTGCATAAAAATGGGCACCGGACTGTATTACGCACGTGCACCCCTTTCTCAAAATGACAGTGGTAGCATCACCACCCTTTTTGCAAAGGGCAACCAGTTTGCACATGTATAGTGGCCATTTGCACATACACAGACTGGCTGCCTTTTTTTCCAAAACTGGCAGCAACCCCACTGCCATCATTTTGGGGGGAGGGAAGCATGCATCCACAGAACAGTCCGATGGCCAATTTTGCGCAGTCAGAATGATTTTTAATTATTTTATTATTTTTTGTTTAAAAAAGGAATGAAAGCAAACAAATTTTTGCTTATTCATATGTTTTTTGGTCTTTAGTTACTAAAATCAATTAAACCGACTGTATCTGTTGGAAATGGAATCTGGTCTGAAACAGAGACTTTCACTCCAAGGTAAAAACCTATTCATTTTTGTAAAATGTTTTATATTAAAAACTTTTTAAATTTATTATTTTTAATAAAGTTAAAGTGTCATTACCTATGTATTAAAAAAAAAAAAGCTGCTGTACTCTTCTGCACATGCATGTCCTTTCCCAAAATGGCAGCAGCAGGGCTCCGTCTATTTTAGCAACTTAAAAAAATGAAAACCAATGGCACACCCATACTAATGATGCTAGCAGAAGGTTCTACTAAGGCCATGTTCACATCTGACAGCAGCACGTCTTGGAAACTGCCACGAACCAAAGACGAGGGGGGAAGAGGCAGATACCTGAAGTTCCGCCACTGCAAACGGGGTTCTGCCTCAACTTTACTGACGATTGTCAATACTCAAAATCCAGCCTTACAACTGCAATTCAAGTCACGGCAAAACCCCGTTCGTACTGGCAGGACTTCCGGCATCTGCATCCTCCCCCTGCCGTGTCTTTGGCTCATGGAAGTTTCCAAACTGCGGCACTGTCAGGTGTGAACGTGACCTTCGTTTCCTACAGCATGGAGAAGTCACAGGAGAACTGGAAGAAGAGTCTTAAAAGTCAAGTACAGCCCCAAAAGGGGCCCATACAGTAATTCATTGCAAAATCAGCCTGCCATAGCCACAGAACTCCTCATAAGTTCTCAGAATTCCTCCTTCTAGCCACCAAACCCCTCATAATTTCTGTGAACTTTTCCTTCTGCCATCAAACCCTTCATATGTTCCGAGAACTACTCCTTCCAGCCACAGAACTCCTCATACGAAATTTCAGAGGTCCGTAGAGAGTCAAGTGGAGCTTCACTTCATCATCTAGACTCCTCTGAAGAAATAAAATCACTCAGAAGAGAAATTTAAGGGATCAGAAGGAAAGCACTGTCATCAGCCCTCAGGGGAATTGATGTACCGCCCCAGATCATCATATGTCATTCGATCAAGTCTCTAAACTTTCAGGACTGGCTATCCCTGCATGATTCTTAACAGGATGCAGAAGAGCTCACCTGGATCAGTGCACTGCCTGGGAGTCATGTAAAGTTTGCTGGCCTGTGAGAAGTTCTTTATTCTACCAAAGCTATGTTTTAAAAAAACAAAGAAAAAACAAAAACAAAACTCAGCCCGTACTCACGTTCCAAATTGGCAGAGCCCAAGTAGCCGAGCCCAAAGCAAGCCAAACAACTGTGGTGCTTCAGCAGACTCGCTCACAAACCTTTGAATTTTTCATTTCTCTGAAGTTGGCTGAGGAGGCAAAAAGAATTCAGCTACATTCTTGATCTCTGGGAAAGGAAGCCAGCAGCTCGTCTCTCTCTGCGTGTTCGGAAAGATTTCTAGCCCAGACGTCAGGAGTGTGGAGAGAGAGAGCACTCAGCTGGTTTTCCCCCTCCCACAATCAGTCAGATCAACAACTTCAGAACTCAGCTGCTCCTCAGAGCTAGCTCCTAGGGGAGAAAAATACCTAATTTAATTTTTCTGCGCCATAGGCTGGATTTCATTCCCTTTGGGGGGATGGTACAAGGACTAAACTTCTTCTAGTGGGGAATGTATATTTTATTAAGTGCTGCAGAACAAGTCAGGTCTTTTCTGTCTTTCATGTTGTACTGATATGAGACTGTAGGTAGCTCAGGCCAACCATGTTATTTATTCTTAGATTTTAACCATGTCCTTCTCCACAATGGTCAGGAGGCAGCTTACAACAAAGCATAATAGAAAAATACCCAAATTCATTAAGCACCCACTCTCCAAAATACAACTTACATGTCTAACAATCATTATAAAAGCATAATACAAATAGATTGAATATTACAACAATAATCTTTGACCCCTTAGGAGTTAAAACATAATCCACCTCAATCTCAAAACCCCCTCTCTCATGAAGGGGTTGAGACATAGACCAACCACCAACCCCCATTTTCCCCTATCCCAACCAGCCTTCTCTCACTGAGGGGTTGGGGCAAACAGCCCCCCATTTCAGTCATTCCTACCCATACCCCCTCACCAGGGGGTGATGACACAACCCCTCCCCCCTACTTTGATCCATTCCATCCCCCAGGCCATAACCATGCCCCTGAGGTCCGCCCTGTCACTGGGGGGGGGCAATAAGACTACCCCCAATCCCTCCCCTCCCCCCAACAAAATTCCCCCGTTCCCTAAACCCATAACACAAAAATGAAATGGGCAAAACTTCAAAAATCCCTCCAGGCAGCTGTATAACCCATTTCCAATCGGAGACCACTTTCAGACCTTCTCTCCAAATATTCTGGCTGCGAGGGGGAATGCGCAGCCAGGATATGCTCAGGAATCAGCAGGTCTGAAAGCCTCTTCCCCGTGCGTCTTTGCCAGCAGACACGCACAGGAAATCAAGCTCTGCATCCCTGCACGTGTCTGCTGGCAAAGCCGTACGGGGGGGGGGGGAGCTTTCAGACCAGTCAATCCCCACTCATATCCTGGCTGCACATTCACCCCGCAGCCAGAATATGCGCAGGGGGAGAAGGTCTGAAAGTGGCCTACGTCTCTGGATATTCGACGAAGATCTCCAACCACAAGCCACAAACAGTACTTAGCTGGAACCGAAGGGCCCTCCCCTTCAAGCTATACTTGTAGAAGAAGGAGGCCAGAGTTAGCAATCCTCCTCTTCAGACTAGGCCTGGCCCAGTTACACCCCAGCATCAAATCCCAACAACAACTGGGAAACAGCAGCAGAGTATACGATTTGATTATTTATTATGAAATTGTTCTGTATTTGACTTTATTGTTATGGTATAATAATTTATTCTGAGTCATGGAAGAAGCCAGTACTCGATCAAGTATGATTGATTGATTGAATCCCAACAACTGCAGCCTCACCGATTCTCATCTGATTGGGTTTACAGGAGACTCCCCCTTATCTAGACACATTATGGAACCTGATTTTTGCCTGAGTAAGAGAGTTGCCCAGAGATGGGTTCTGAAGTAATCGTTGCATGTTATATTTGAGTGTTTCAGGGGGCATAAGTCATATCCGGAACAAGGAAAAATCTGGATAAATTAAGAGGACCGTATACAAGAACATGTACCTGAGTTCCTGCATCCTCGTGAATGTTGCATCCCTTGTCTCTCCCTTTCTTCCCTCTTCCCTGTCTCCCCTCCCCCTGTCTTTAGATTGTAAGCTCTTGGGCAGGGACTGTGTCTATCTTATTCTTTATAAAGCACCAGGTACATCGCTTGCGCTATATAAATGCTAATAATAATTAATAAATAATAATAATAATGTATGTGAGGTTATAAGATCTGAGCAAGAATTGACATGGTCCATACAGGGGTATGGGACATGTGGATAACCCGATGGGCTACCCGCATGCTCCCCAGGTGGACACTCTCGCTGCTTCCTCTCAGCGTGGCCCGCTGCTCAGCCGAACCAGGCGCGCACCACAGTCCCCATAGCGGGGGCAGGGCCAGCATTAGGATTTGTGGGACTGAGGGAGAAGATAAAATGTGGGGCTTCTGGTGGCCCCTCCAACTTGGGTGCACACTCTGCTGCGCCCTGAAGGTGGTCATGTTTGGGGCCTCACAGAGGGAGTGGTGCCCCCACAACCTGTCCGGGGCCCTCAGAAAGTGCGGGGCCTGGGGAAAGACCAGTCCCGAGAGGGAGTGTGCATAGAGTCAGAGGAGCAGCAATGCAGTCAGGTAGGTGAGTTAGCCTGGGGAGCATGCGGGGGCAGGAGCTTCCTGGGACACTCCCTGGGCTGACACACCCGTTTGGCCACAACGCAGCTTCTGGGGCTCTTCCAGGCCCATGGGCATCCCCGCTTTACGGACTGTGGCACATTGCCCAGGTCAGCCGAGCAGCAGGCTGGGCTGGGCTGGGCTGGGAAGAGCAGTGGCTGGAAGGGCAATGGCACAGCTGGATGGATGAGTCACCCCAGGGAACACGTGGGAGCATGAACTCCTTGGGCTTTATGGAAAGACCCACATTTTCAGGCAGCTGGGCACCCAATGGGGATGGAGTAAACCCATCAGGTGGCTGCTGGGGGTGCCCCAAAATGTGGTTATTACCTCCTCCCCCCCCCCATTGGGTAGCAAATGCCCTACTCACTACATCTCTAAGCAGGATGCTTAAGGGATGTGCTCAACCTCCGGGAAGCAAAAGGGTGAAAAGGGATCTAGATCATGAGTCTACATATCCTTGAGGTACAAGTCCTCATCTCTGCTCCCTTGCCCTGAGCTCACTCTCTCCATGCTTTAGGGTAGGGACTGAATTGACAGGCCAGATCCAGGAACTGGGAAGGAGCTTATTTATCCCCATTTGACCTTGCCCCAGTGACCCACCCCCTGGTGACCACGAGGCTTAGTTTCAGCAACACCCTCTCTGACATGCAGCCAGAGATGCCTCTCTGTCACTTGCAGATCATTAAGCTGCGACAGTTATCGATTCGGGCAGCCGTGATTATATTATGTCTGGCCTGCATTCTCTGCGCTAGTTGCCTGTAGAACGACCGATTGAATTGAAAGGTTGGGCCCTGAATGAACAGGCCCTGACTATATCCCAGGCCTTTGGGAGGGTGGGTGGGGGGGGGTGATTTTAATCCCCCGGCCATTTATTTATTTACTTTCTAGCCCTGTTTTATGTGATATGTTTTGGATGATGTTTTTATATTTGTATTTTAAGTGAATTTTAATATTTTATTGTATTGTTAGCCGCCCCGAGCTGCATTGCAGGAGGGGGCGGGATATAAATCCGTAAAATAAAATAAATAAATAAAATATCCAAGACGTGCTCCTGGAGTCCTGATAACCTGAGGGTTATCTTCGTTCAGAAACTACTTGCTGTTTGGGAATCCTGTCATCATACCTTAAGTCAGCAGGTGATTGGCGCTGGCCGGCCTCTCACTGTGGAACTTGCTACCCCCAGGTATCCACCTTGGCTTTTCCCTCCTCACTTTTAAAAAGCACCTGAAGACATTTTAAACTAAAACAAACCAAAAATTCTCCAGGTGCTTTTAGGACCTACTAGTGGTTAGGTTCCCCTTAATCTAGTCTGTCCTCCTCCTTTATTTTCCCCTTTTAAATTGCTTTAAAGTTTATTTTATATTGTATTTTATGACTGTAAAGTGCTCCAGTGCCATTTTAAAAGGAAGGGGAATGCTATACAAATAAAATTATTGTTATCCTTAAATAGAATGAGTCTGATCCCATTGACTTGAACGGACAGAGGTTTTCACCTCTAGCCATTGGTTTCTTGCTGGGGGTCTAAGAAACCAATTGACCTCAAAGAGAGACTCATTTTAAGGCCCTAGCTTGGAAACCCAAGTCAGTTCAGTTCACTTTTTTAAGTAAGAAAGAAAAAATTATTGTGGCATTAGCTTTAAATAAATAAACAACTAATAATAAATAACATAAATAACAACTAAAGTAAAAATCATCCAAACAGAAAATAAACTTCTCACAAAGAAGAAAACTTTTGGAACAAATATAAACAAAATGATACACTTGGAAGTTTTCAGGCAAAATACACAATATCCATACATCACCCCACTTCTTGGAGCCCCATAGCTAAATAAGTAAAGGATGCAGTTGCTCTCATCACCTGATCATCCCTTGTGGCTAGTAGTAATTCAAGTTTACCGCCCTTTGAGAGAAATCCTTTCCCTTTCCATATTGGACACAGCCAAGCCTGCCTAATGCTTTCATAGAGGGAACAATTAAACAGGAAATGCTCCAAATCTTCTATTTCCATAAGCATACAGGGGCAGGTCCTGCTCTCATATGGTTTCTTTCCATATCGCCCTCTAGTTACCGCAGAAAAGAATAACTGAAAACGCAATTGTGTATAAGCTCTACGGGCCACTGAATCATTTAACTTGTCCAGATATTCCTCGAATTTACATTGGATCTTAAAATATTGAAGGCAAGGGGCCACCTTCCAATTAGTTCTTGTTTTGTTACATCAGCAGAGTACATATCTATCATAGATCTTTGTTCAAGTGGAGTTTTCCCCCCCAAAATAAGAGAAAGATAGACCCAAATTCTTCAAGTAAGATGAAACTTGAGTCATCCAAGGATAGCCACATCCTCCTACATATTCCAATTCCTCTTTCAAACAAAGAGTGGTCAAAAAATCCTCTTTCTGGGCACATAACTTAGCCCAATATCTGAGAGCCGCCCACCTTCCTAAACAGGAAACAGCTAACCGTTTTTTTATTAAGGCTATACACCATATTTAGCAAGATATAACTAACAATAATAAACAGGCAAATAACCTGAAGTACACCAGTCTCAATCATAAAATGGCAAAAATAAAACACCACAGCAGTTCAAAGAACCTTCTCAGCACTAGACATAAATGCTACAAAGGTAAAGCTCCAATGATTGTACACAACAAACCAGATAATCCATTTTAACGTAAATTAGTCTTAAGTATTTAGACTTGAGAGCAGATTTAGCAGATAAAAGTCAGCATGCCAATTCATATAGTCTTCCTTAAACAAAATGCTAATAAAAAGGTACAGAGCTACGTCTTTAGCAGTCTCGGGATTTCTAGATGCAAGCAAGAATGAAATTTGATATTCATAGGAGAAAAAAAAACTTTAGCTACATAAAGTGGAGTTGGCCAACATTCTCTTAAATCCTGGTAATATGCACAAGAAAATAATACATGCTCTAAAGATTCAGTTTCAGTGGCTACTAGGAGTGGGAATATCGGTATCGGATAAATCCGATACACCCGATAATCAGGTGTATCGGATTAATCAGATAAATCCAATAAGCACCGGTATCAGCATACCAGATTTTTAACATTGGCTGCTTTAATGTTTTTTTTACATTGTGGCCATTGAAGTCAATGGCCGCAATGTAAAAAAACTGGTAAAGCAGCCAATGTTAAAAATCTGGTATGCCGATACCGGTAAATCCGATATCCAGGGGAGATCCGATACCAGTAAATCCGGTATCCAGTATTCTCCCCGGTGTCCCACCCCTAGTGGCTACACAAGGACGTAGCCTCTCCCCAAACGGGTCGCCAGCTGCTCTACCTCTGGTAACCGCCGAATCAAAAAGTTGGAAATGAGCTAGTGAGATTGCTCTGCAAAGCTGGTAATCAGAAAGTCATTCAAGATAGGGATCGAGACAAAAATGGACCTTACGTTTACTGTAGCAAGGAGCTATTTTAATGCCCGGTAGTCTAGCCATATCCTCCTGTGCGGAGATATCCAAGAGTCTCTGTCTGACAGAAACTAGAAATTGGTACCTGCTTCTGATCACACAGCCCTCAGGAGGGTAACCAATTCTGCAGAGAGCTTTTGAGACCTCTCCCCACCAGGGATACTTTCTGGCTCCAACATGACAAACTTGGTCAATCCAGCACAAAGCTGGTAATTGCTCCAATTCCATTTGACACAGCTTGGCCCAGTAAATTTTGACTCTAAGTATGGGCCAAAACTGAAAGTGCACAGGGTCCGATTTCTGCTCGTAGCATCACTATAGGGGCAGCAAGAGGCAGACCTAGCAAGCCTCTCATAAAATTGTATTGCACCACATCTGTCTGGGACTTATGGATCGAAAAACAAATCCCCAAGCCGAATAACACTTGTAGAATAACTTTAGTCTTATAGATTTTTATCACTCCACCAACTCCTGTAGTTTTGAGGGACCTATATCAACCAGTCAATCAATCAAATTTTAATTTATACCCCACACTCTTTCACCAAAGGCAACTCGAGGTGGCTTACAACATAATACATACTTCATAATACATAATAATACATAATAATACACAAAAAATGGTGCACCAATGCACCAAAACAATTCAAAAATCCAACAACTAATGTACTTCCTTTTCCCTATATAAACGCATGATCCCTGCTGTGATGCTTTTTGCTCTTTTTATCATAATATTTCTGTGTTCTGCCAATGAGCCAGAGACTGTAAATCTAACGTCCAAGTAAGTATACTGAGAAGCTTGGGATAACCTGCGTTCACCCAGCCTCCAATTGTAATGTTTCCTACTCCAGCCAAAGCAGACAATCGGAGATTTTGGTTGGTTTATGGTCAAACTATTTGCCTGACCGTAGTCATGGGGATGATCCAGGCATAACTGCAGACCTTGTTGAGACTTGTGATAATAAAACAACATCATCTGCATAAAGTAATGTACTTATTGGCCTTTCACCAATTAATGGCGGAGTCTGAAATCATTTATAAAAAGAGAGAATAGCAATTGGGCCAGAACACAGCCCTGTCTCACCCGCAATTTAAGCGGAAAAGAGCTGGAATAAATGCTTGAACCGTTCAGGCGCACAACTGCACGAGTACCAGAGTGCAAAAGCATGAGCATTTCCAGAAGATGGTAGTTTACACCCATCTTATCTAACTTAGCCCACAATGTAGATCTGTCAACCATATCAAAGGCCTTAGAAAAATCAACAACAGCTGTGTCTAACTTGCCCCTCCCAATTGTTATATACTTGTCAATTAAATGTTTAAGAACAAAACAGTTACCCAGCCTGCTCCTCTGCTAATAATTGTTTTTCTGTAACCCACAATTCCAATTCCTCCAAGAGGAAACAGGAATATAATTTTCCAATAACTGGAAGCAGACTAATTGCCCTATAAACAGGCTGGATCTTTTTGTCCGCCTTCTTAAAAATAGGAATAATAATGGCAGTGTTCCAGCGAGATGGTAAAAACCTATTACGATTACAGAGGGAGGAAAAACTCACCAGGTTGCAAAGTTCTTATATATCTCAGGTGGGAGAAGGTCCAGACCAGAAGCCCTACCAAGTTTCACGGTCTTAATATGAGGAGAGAACCCTATCATCTATTACCTGTGGGAGAAAAGACACTCTCACATCTAGCTCATCATTACTATGCTGGTTGGGTGAGCTGAGCAATGATGGATCATCTTCAGGGGGGGTTATAAATAGATCTAAAATACTGAACCCACCATTCACTGCTAATGTGAGATGCTGGAAATCCAGCCCTTGTACCATAAAAAGTATTGATTATTTTCCAAAACCAGCTGGAGTCATTTAAGGAACAAGCAGTTTGATGTTTAGCCCAAATCTAGGGGAAACCCAAGTCACAACATGGACCATTTCCCAAACATACTTACAGTTTCCCCATCCCTTCCTTCCCCCTTGTCCTTATTCCATCCTCCACACTTTCGATTAAGGCCTAGTGTTGACAGAGAGCTTGCCTCCAGCCCTGCAAGACACAGAATTGCCAACAAATCAAAATGGATCTCTCCCCCCCTTTAAATAAAGAGTTCATTAGGGTGCTATGGAGACCTATCAGTTTTCCGCACAGGCTGCCTATCATTTCTGCTGCCTAGAAAAAGGAGAACAACATACAGCTTGATAAAGACATTGAATGATTGCCTCGTTTCACTCCTGTGCCTGTAAAGGCCTCCGAGTACTCGTCACTAAAATACCTGGAGGGAAGAGGTTAGAGATAACGATATCAATCGGCAAATCATAACAAGCCTCTCTGTGGCTGATACAGAAGCAAAAAGGAGGACAAATTATTTATTTTTCCAACAGCGGCAGAAACATTAAGATGTAATAGCGTATCAATACGTCTCCATTCAGATCTGTTTAGGACTTAAAGGAGTCCCTGCCAACTGCAGAGAAGTGCAATCCCAGCTCGCAGAGAGACAATCGTTCTGAACAATCTTTCTGCTTTTGGAGGGGGGACCCGAAGGGTGAGGAGCTTACATCGCACCCGGGACGACAGGACTACAATAGGGGTGTGCAATTCGTATCGTTTTCATTAGTTACAAAAAACAAATGAAGCCACATTTGTTTTGGTAACTAAGGTAACAAAAATGTATGAATAAGCAAAATGACATTAGTTTGATTTCCTTTCGCTTTTGTTTGTTTGATTTTATTAAAAAGAAAAGAAAAAGAAAATCACTGCACATGTGCAAAATAGCCCTGGGGCCATTCTGCACAGCATGTGTGCCCCTTTCCAAAATGACGCCAACGCTGCTGGCGCCATTTTGGAAAGGGCTGCACATGGGCAGAACAGCCCGGTGGCCATTTTGCACACGTGCAGTGTGTATTTTAATTTTACTATATTTATTTATACCAAAAAAAATTATATCCCATCCCCTCTTGCCCAGGCAGGCCCAGGCGGCCTGCAATATAAGATACAAAATATATAATATCGCAGCCCTCTTGTTCTCAACGAGATATCTCACGAGATTTCATGCCAGGCCTGAGAACTCGCTGAGATTTTGGCCCCAGTTCTAGATCTCATCCCATAATATAGCCCATGCCGTAAAATCACCGCGTATGTGCGAAACGGATGCCGTGGCCGTTTTACGCATGCATGCAGCCATTTTCCACAATGGCAACAATGCCACCAGTGCCATTTTGGAAAAGGGCAGTGCTAGCACAGATCAGCCCCAGTGACCATTTTGTGCCTGTGCTGCGATTTCTGCCTCCTGGCTGGGTCCCCTGTTCCACCGTAGAGAAGCAGAGCAGCAAGACACCCGGCAGCTGGACCAGCCGGGTGAGTACATGACAGGGAAATGGAGAGCTGGAAAAGGCTCTTCCCTGCCCCCACCCCCCAGTACGGGGGGAGGGAGCACTGTCTCGAGATTCTTGCCTTTCTCAGTGAGAATTGAGGCAGTTTCTTGTATCGTCCTGGTTTGCAAGAATGAACTGAGAACCCCGATTCTTGCTGAGAAAAGCGAGTATCCGAGAATCAAGTTCACAGCAGCCATCATGCCCCCTGCAATTTAATCTAATTTTTTTTTTAGATTGTAGTCTAAAAAAAAATAAAACAATTTTTTCCCCCTACTGCATCAAGTGCAGTGTTGAAGCCGTGGTGAATACGAGCGATTTTGTCAGCAAAATAGTCAATAAACCTGTCACAGCAAGCACTCGAAGATTCCAGCTCCAGGCAGAGAGAGGCCAGACTGACCAGCCCCTTTTCACCACCCAGAAAAGCTCAGCTTGGATGACACTTCACCGATGCTACGATGGCAGCATAGAAAGCTCTCCAAGGTATCTTAAATCCATGGCATCCTCCTGCCGTTGACTAAACCGGTTATATTATCAGAGAAGGAAAGTTCGTTTCTTGGAATGGAGAGGGATACAGGTCAGGATGACTAGAGAGCCCAAAGAATACTTGGCTAATTTCAATGGTGCACCAGAGCTTTGGGAGTGGGGGCGGCAGCCTGAGTTGCCTAGGAGCGCTGAATTTTTTAAGTCCGGCCCTGAAAGCAACCAACATTTCTGTAGGTCATGTAGTATGCCAAAATGGCCAGGCTCCATGGTTTAGCCGCAGCCCCGTCTCTAGTAGCTATTAGTCAGTCATGCCTCAGGCTGCCACTCTGAGCTCCCCCACTTCCCCTCCACTCCACCCCCATACACACTGGCAGGGGACAGAATATGACCCGAGGGACTGCATGCAGCCAATGGGATGTCCAGCGCTGCTCTATAAAGATGATCGACTGTCATATTAGCAGCGCAGAGTCATACAGCAAGGGTGGCATCGCATTTAACAAATTGACTTGGTGCCTGGAATCAGATTTTCCCATTTCTGAAGTGACCACCTGAATCAGTAAGGGGGAAAACATCAAACATCGAGACAGCATGTCAATAATTTCCTTTCTTTCCAAATGACGTTACAACTCCAGGGAATAATTATGAGCCCGAGGTGAAACAAACAGAGCCAAGCATCTTGTTACTAATAAAGTTGGATGGCTAATTAAAGAGAGGGTTATAAATGCAGTCTACCACAGAGATGGCATCACCTTTAAAGAATGGAGCCCACAACATACACCGCAAAACAAGGAGCTCACAATTTAACAAGAGAGGTGTATTGAATTTTTTTTTTTTTTTTAAAAACAGATAGGCGATGCCTTTTAATAACACAAATATATTTCCTGTGCATTTTCCTAAATGTTTATGCTACTCCATAAGAGTTTGTCATTTTTAAAAAAGTAGACATTCAGTAAAATATACATTGTACTCATTTGCAATTGGACATGCTCCAATAAGAAACTTGAAAGAGATAACCAGTATGGCTTCTGCATTTAAAAAAAAGAAAAAAAAAGAAAAAAAAAAGACAGGCACTTATATCCTAAAAGACAGGCACTTATATCCTAAAAGACAGGCACTTATATCTAAAAAGATCTACTAGGATCTGCCAAACATGTCAAATGCTTGTGGGCAAAAGGAAAAACGGATAAAATATCAGCGCTGAAACAAATATCTGGGGCAAATATTGTATCCCGTTCATTGGACCAAATCCAAAGTGGGTGGAATTGTCAAACTGCTCAGTTCCCACTTTGTCAACCAAAAGAAAAAGAACCATTTTGGTTATTTCGGTCACTTAGGTATTTTGTTTCAGTTAGTTCAGTTTTCCGATTCTGGTCAATTTAGTAGTAATAAATGATGCTATCATAATTGAATACTGAAAAATCAGTTGCTTGGGCCAACTTGACAAGCATCCTGATCTCTTTAAGCAGAGACTGGCTTGGAGACGCGTGCAGGATGCAAAATGACCGTACAGCAAAGGTTAGGCTCTTTGGCAAGAGAGCTGACACCAGCAAACCCAAGGGTCACTCCAAAACTCTGCATTAAGGATGTCATCAGATGCAAGTTAAGGGGACTTTGTTGACATCAGTAAGTGGGAGGCTCTGGCAAGTAATACCTGGTGTCAAACTCTGAATTGGCACACACAACTATACTGCAAAATGCCTCCTTCAGCTGCAAAACCACCATGAACATGTGAAGCAAAACATTGGGTATTTTTGCACACACATTTCTCCTGCATGTTTGCTGTTACATCCTAAACTTTCTGTGTGTCTAAATCACTCACTCAGATCTTAAACATCTGACTCTTTGAACTTCTGCGTAGAACTTTTCCCAGAACCTTTGTGTGTAAAAGTTTCTCCTGGAAAACTGCTTTGCTCCAGGCAGCTGTGCTCACTTGGTTTCCATGGCAGTCCTTCACATCTACAGCTGCAGCTACTTTAGGCTGCCTCAAGACAGTGTTTGTGTCAAGAATGCATCCAGGAACTACCTCAGCGCAGTGTGTGTGTGAAAAATGCATCCGGAACTTACTTGCGGACTTGTAAACCCAGAAGATTGAAAAATTGGAACTTTATGGTGTGTGTAAAAAATGCCCAGATTCACAATTCAACTGTAGAAGATCACCAATTCAACACCTCCAGCAGGCTGTGCTGATGTAGGATTAAACTCTTCAGTTACTGGAGGAAGTATACTGTCTCCGAGCAAATTCAAGTAACCCAAGGAATACTGCATTTTCCATCATTTTACGGAGATGTACAGACACTACCCCCAGTATAATTGAAATGACAGAAGAAATATCCTAAATGAATATCCATCCTGGGGGTGGGTATAGTTTGGATATGGGGAGGAGTATCTGCAAATGCAAATTATTTGGCAAATATCCAATTGCCTATGTGTCAGCTTTAATAAATAGAACTTGTCTATACTTTCAAAAGTGTGGTTGCCGTATTAGTCCCAGATATAAGAGACAGATACCAAGGGTGTGTAAGCCCTTTGGGGCAAGGACCCATCTATAACTATTGATTGTAAAGTGCCAGGCACACTGCTGGCACTATATAAGAAATAAATAAATAATCTCTTTTATTGGACCAACTTCTGTTTGCATGTATACACAAGCTTAGGGGCCAAACAAGCCCTTCCTCAGGCAGGTAAAAGTCAGAACTAGAGGCTGAACTATTGCAGGACGGGTAGGAATCTGAAAGCAAATATTTGTGAGGCAGCTGTTCTTGCCAAAGTCCATCACAGAAGGTTACTGAAGATGCCAAGGAGTCCTGGAGGAATGTGAAATTTCACCACTGATGTACCCAGGTAATAGGAATAACTGGATGATGCACTACATGACAGAAGGTAACAGTTGTTTGTCTCCTAAGTATCAACATGAGAAATAGTGTTTATTATATTCATTCATATTTTTTTAAAAGAACAGTGAAGTGGAAAAGCTTGCAAAGTATAATTACTTAAGATGCCAATCCATCACTTACTTTATTTGGATTTTTACCTGCCTTTCCCTGAAGACTCAAGTGGGTAAGATAATATCTAAACATGTATACCCCCCCTCTAAATATAAACAATATAAGATCAATTAAAACAGTATCTTGGACCCTATCCCCACCCGCTAAATGCTTAGCCAAATAGATAGTTCTTACCTTGTGTCTGGAAAATGCTCAGATTTCTGCACACATATACAAGAATTACACACAAGAAAAGCTAAATGAGTTCACCCACTCACACCAAGCTGCTACATGTAACTAAAAGGGTCTTAAAATGTGACTATTTTTTTTTAAATAGAAAAAAAATCAATTTGTCAACAGGATAAAGGTGGCAGTTAGAAATAGTGTCAACTATGGAAATGCCTCGTGTCAAAACTTTGACTTTCTAAAATTATGCAATTTCAGAACTGAAAAAGATAATTTTATACATTTTGTGGAAAATACAAAATCGCATTTAAAAAAAAATCATCTCTATTTATAAAGGATAGCAACACTCCTGGAGAAAAATTTCAAGAGGCACAGACTAGGTATAAATTAAAGAGTAGTGTTCCCAGTCTTGTTTATTTATTTATTAACATAACTTGTATCCCACCCCTCCTGCTGAAGCAGCTCGGGACAGCTGACAATCATGAGGTCATGGCCCACGTGACCTCAGTCAGAGACTTAAACAGAATCCCATAATCCAAGAAGGCAACAAAGACAGGCAAAGTATCTCAAGTAACTTGAGATCTCAGATCACAGCCCTACGAGAGTAGCAATAACAGGGACAGGCGGTTCGGCCTAGGAGGACGCAGTTGTAGCTCTTGCCATGGAGAACGGGTGGGGTAGGGTGAGAGGAGGGGCATTCATTCTTCTGCACCAAGACCAATTCCAGTACCAGTGGTGGGGTACCTCAAGGCTGGGGTGCCAAATACCAGCCATGGCTAGTTTTTATTTGACCCTTTTCCAGTTCCCTGAGCTGGCCCCTGGATCCAAATTCTACCCTCAAGCACTGAACTTGCGGGAAGGGAACAGAGATGAAGGCATGCACAGAAGGATAGGGAACAGATCCATGATCTGGACCCTTCCCAAGCGCACCCCATAAGCACCACAAACTTCAACTTCCGTGTGGCTATCAGAGCTTGTACTAATTTTTCACAGTAGTTCCGGGTTTGGGGGGGGGGTTCCCCTCCCTCAGCCTACACCCCTATGCAACCCCATCCATTCCGCCACGATCCTCCACTTTAGAATCAGTAATATATACAAGACTTTTCTCTCCCGTCCTTTTTGAGAATGAGGAGTTAGAGCTACCTTTCCATCATATTCATCCCCAAAAGTTGATCCCTTAAAGCAATTTAGAATCGATACCACTTTTAGCGATTAAAGACACTTTACACTAATGAAAAGCAAATGAGAGAGACTCCTCAATGGTGCCTGGTTGGACTCAAAATCAGCCTGCCATTCCGCGTTCATGAAAATTATTTGCATACCCAGTTGCACAACCAACTATCCAAGCGATCATTATCTCGGTATGGGATAATTCCTCGTTTCCTTTAGTTGAGTTGATCCATACGTTTCAGCCACTTCTGGATTTCAAGTCAGTCAATCCGGTATTATTTAGCAAAAAAGTCACTGTCCATGTGCAAAATGACCACTGGACCATTCTGCACATGCACGTTCTTTCCAAAAATGACACCAACGCCGTCGGCGCCATTTTGGGAAAGGGTGCGCACATGCACAGAACAGCCCGAGCAGCCATTTGCTGGGGGGGAGGGGGGAGTATTATTTTTAAAATTAAAATGGATGAAAGGACACCTTAATTGTTTGCTTCTTCATCCATTTTCATATTTTATGGGTCATCATTCAGTTTAGTAATTAAAAAGGAAAACCAACAAACTGCACAACCCTACAATCTGGACTGTTACTAATTTCCAATGTGGGCTATAGGGGAAAAGGTTACCCACCCTTGCGATACTGGCGGGCACTGCCCAGCTGAAATTTTTCGTACACTGGAATCCTGATCATCCACTCTGTATTTTTTCAAATAGGTCTTTGTTCATGAGAATGCCACTCACCCCGACCTTGAGCGACAGGAAAGGGTCACAGGATTTTTGTATATGATGCACTGATACACAAGCCCTCACTGTGGGAAGACTGCAAGATCGACGCTCAATCAAGGAAATGAAGCACATTCTCTTTTCACTTGGAACAAGGGTCTAATCTTGTTTCCACTGAATGGGAGCTTTGCCTCCCAACTTCAAAATGAGAAGCAGGACTGAGGCCAAGTCTGCGGAATATCAATTTAACCAGACGTTACATCATTATCGAGATGAGCAATGTTCTGCACGGACTAGCTAATCATGTATTGAAAGCACCAACCATCTTCAGCTTGATACATTTTATTTTAAAAGAAACCATCACCTATAGCAGCTTTTAAAAAACATTTTTTTTTTTTTTAAAAACACCCATTAAAAAACCCGATTTTTCCCACTGCTGAAAATACCTTCTCGGATCCTTCCAAAAAAGGGCAGATCTTATTGGGACAGCTCTTGTTTAATTAAATAAAAGACAGGGAAATCAGAAAGGCCATTCTTTCTAGATAACTTGGTCCCGAGCCCCATTTGCTGTCTCTTCTGGAAGGTGCAAATCACCTAGAGAAGTGTTGCTTTAATGATCTCTGCTGTAGGACCGTTTAAGGTGATCCGCTCAGACAGTCCACACAGAATGGAGGATTCTTACAAATTGATTGTCGCTTACAATTTTCTTGATACCAGACAAATTAAATCCTTACTCAGTTTTCAATTTCAGCTCAGGTTCCTGTAGATGAACGGACCAGCTGTACCAAAGACCCTGATCCCAAAAGATGCAGATCTCTTTGACTTTAAGAGAGCGGTGGGTTCTTGGGATCTTCAAGATCACAGCCACGGATCCATAAATTCCTCAAAATCTTCAGGAAACGGGGGGCCGCTGGATTCAATTAGCAAAGTATTTGTCTAGTCACTAGAAATGGCAATGGGGCATAGAAAATTCTTCACTCATTCAATGGCTTCCATGACCTCCAACACAAGTGTTCTTGGTCCTGTCATAATGAGGCTGCTGATGGTTGGATAGTCCAAATGCAGTACACAAAGTCCATTAACGGAGAAAACAAGTTGGCACACCTGGAATGGGCATAAAGGAGAGGAATATGCATTAACACAGCTAATTACACTGTTATGAAACTATTTGATGATGGAATTCCTACCAAAAAAATATATCTATTCTGTCAATTATTGGGTGATTTCAGACGTGACGAGATCACGCTGAACCACACTGAACCACGCTCAACCCCCCCGCGGGGCCAAAGGCCCCTGAACGTCTGCACAGCGTGCGCCAGATGTTGGCCACGCTCAATTGCCACATGGAAGTGACTAGGCAAAGTATTTGTCTA
>QEPC01009477.1:7427237-7444763 GCA_003113815.1 Sphenodon punctatus | reverse complement strand
CCCCCCCCAGGTCACGCAGCCATCTCAACAGCAGCCCATGGTCCACAGTGTCAAAAGCGGCCAAGAGATCTAGCAGGATAAGAAATGTCAAACATCATCCATCTCCCAGTGGAGATCGTAGACCAAGGCCACCAACGCTGTCTTGGTGCCATAGCCGGGGCGGAACCCAGATTGAAAAGGGTCCCGGAAACCAATGCTATCTAGATGCGCCTGGAGCTGGATCGCCACCACCCACTCAATAACCTTCCCTAAAAAGAGAAGGTTAGAGACAGGTCGGTAGCTGGCAAGTGCGTCCACATCCAATGATGGTTTCTTCAGCAGGGGGCACACCACAGCCTACTTGAGGCTAGGCAACAACCTCCCCTGTTGCAGGGACGCGTAGATCACCCTCGCCAGCACCATCCCCAACGTCTCCCTGGAGGCTTTCAACAACCAGGATGGGCACGGATCAAGTTCACAACTGGTAGCTCTCACAGACCCCCAAGACACCCACCGCATCGGCTGGCGTCACTTCCTGAAACTTCCCCCACAAAGTTGGACCAGATGGGGCCTCCATCACCTTGCGCTCTCCACCTACTGCCCCAACCCAGCATCAAAGTCCGTCTGAATCTGAGCGATCTTGTCTGCGAAGTAGGTGACAAACTCCTCACAGCGGGCCTGGGACAAGTCCCCGTCCAGGTGGAGGGAGGCCAAACTGACCAGCCCCCGCACCACCTGGAACAGCTCCGCCTGGTGTGACTTCACAGACACTATGAGGGCAACAAGGAACTCCTTCCTTGCTGTCCTCACAGCCTCGACATAGGACCACAAATGGGCCCTATGGAGAAGTTGGTCAGAATCAGATTGAGTCCGATGCCAGAGTCACTCCAGCCTCCTGCCTGCCGGCTTCATACACCGCAGCCCCTCAGTAAACCAATGGGCCCTGCAGTGACAAGACAAAAGCAGAGGGTGTCTCGGAGCCACCCTGTCAATGGCCTCCCACAGCAAGCTGTTCCAATGCTGGACCAACTGATCGACAGAGTGACCGTCCAGGTCCAAGGTTAATTCCCTCAGACCTCTTGGAACTGCTGAGGTTCCATCAGCCTCCAAGGGCAGACCAACCTAACTGGTCCATTCCGCTTCTGGAGGTGGTGCGCTGAGAGACTGGCCTGGAGGAGATAATGATCTGTCCATAACAAGGGTATAACCCTGACTTCCCCCATTACTGGACCACCCACCTCAAGGCCAGAGCCGAAGATCAGGTCGAAGGTATGCCCCCCCAAGTGGGTCAGGCAGATGACCACTTGGGACAAATCCATGGTTGCCATGGCAACCATGAATTCTCGCTCCACTCCTACAAGGCTGGCATCGGCATGAACATTGAAGTCCCCCAGGACCAAGGTCCTGGAAGAGCCCAGCGCCACCTCCGAGGCCAGCTCTGCTAGAGCAGTAAGAGATGCTGCTGGACAGGAAGGAGCCCGGTATACCAGCAGCACCCCTAGCTTGCCCCCAGCCAAATCAAACACCACATGGAGGGCCTCAATACCTGCAATCTCCTGAACTGGATATCACTTCCCCGGCTGCCTGTGCGGGGCTGGTGCTGCATGGCATATCCGTCCGGAACGAGATCCGCTAAAGTTGGTTCAGCCATCTCATGCAGCCAGGTTTCCGTAATACACGCACGGTCCACAGCCCCGTCCGATTAAATCCCGGACAATTAGGGTATTGTTGACAAAGGATCTCCTAGAAGAGCTCTCTCAAGTTGGACCTCTAAGTCTGTACCTATAGCTTCTGTAGTTGCTTTCCATACTTTGTGCCAGAAAGTAGATAGTTTGGAGCACAACCAGCAGTGGAGATATGTTCCAGGTTCTCCACACTGCCTTCAGCATAGTTTTTGATAGTCTTTATTAATCTTTTCCAGAGTGAAGTATCATCTTAAGTTTAATTTGTGGCTCTTCGACCATTAAAGAAGATGAGCATTTTATCATATAATTCCATATTGGTTCTATTTTTTCATTTGTTATTTCTATTTCATCTTCCCAGATGGAGATATATCCAGTGTCTGAAAAGTTAAATGTTTTCCTAAGAATTGAGTAAATCCTTGATAATAGTTTTGTGCTGGAAGTGTTGTTAAACAATATTGTTTCTAACTCATGGGGTTGTCTAGTGTAGTGGGCTTTATCTCTGGAGTGGTTAAAAAAAACAAACCATACAATTTACAATAGAGCCAAAAATTAACTCTCTTTCAATGCCGTTTCTAAAGTATCCATCTTTTTGAATGGATTATTTATAAACAGATGCATTACTCTAAATACCCCTTTCTTCTTCCATTTATCTGGGCTTTTTTGCTCTTCCTGGGACCACTGAGTTCTGGTGATAGCATTAGGTGCATGCAAAGGAAAACAGCATACTAATTCTAACTTTGCACTTTTACCATGTTTTTATTGCTGCTCCAGAAAACAGATGGTTATCCTCTTTTAATTTTCTATTTAAAATTTTCTATTCTGATCCAGAATTACTTTAACATCTCGTTTCCAATATCTGCTTTTCAATATTACCCCAAACTCGTTCCTTTATCTGCATTGTACCATATTTTAATAGTTTTCAAAACTCAGGCACTGTGGTAAAGTTTTAAATCTGGTAAATTACAACCTCCTTGTTCTGTGTGAGTCTTGTTCTCCGAACCCTTGCCTTCTTTTTACCCCAAATGATGAAGGAAATTATCTTAACAAATTTCTGGAAAAAACCTTTCGGTAACTCTATTGGCAATGCTTGTATATAGCACTTTTGGAAGGAGGGCAATTCCTGCACTTTTTGAGACCCAGACTTGTAAAACCCCGATAGAGGTTTTACAAGTCTGGGTCTCAAAAAGTGTGGGAGTTGCTCAGTGCTGCTGTTTACAATGGTGCCCAGGTGACTTCCGGGGAAGGGGGGGGGGCATAGGAGGAAAGAGTGTCTAAATCTGCCCTGCATGAATTTGCCAAACCTGGACTTTGAAGTCCAGGAAAAAAACAACCTTGTTGAAAAAGCACCCTGGGACCATATCTGCAAACCTGCTACAGATACTTTGTGCTACACAAGTGGAATGAAAGCATTTCAAGGTCAGCTTCTCTACAGGGTCGGCCCCAGGGTTTGTAAGGCCATGTGGGACGTCTTGGTGCAGGGTCTAATTTGCATAATCAGGGCCCACCTAATTATGCAAATGTGTAAATTTACATAAAAAATTACTCCCTCTGGACAGGAAGGATTCCCATTCTCCACCCCTCCGAGCAGCCATAGAGAATCATGACCTCCCTATGTTTCTCCCCCCCCCCCCGACTGTCATACCTGGCATTCAACTAAGCAATCATAGACAAGCATGGCCTCCCAATGCCTCCCCCCAACCGAGCGTCTACAACCACTCCTACAGGGGCAGCCGGGCGGGCAGTGAGGCAGGCACAGAGAGACTGACTGCGTCCACTGCCTTACTGGGGGAGGGGGTGAGCTTAGTCAGCCTGGCCTCCAGTGCCTGTTACTTCTTGCTGCCGGTGGCGCCTGTGCCCTGTGCACGCACATGGTGCGACCGGTCCGGAGGCGCTGCTATCAAACACACAAGACACCCAAAATTTAGCCAATCTATTAAGCACATTATGCCATGAAAAGAGATGCATACATACATTATATATATATAAAACCAGTTCAGTTGTGCCCCCATAATCCATTCACACTGCCCTCCCCTCATAACCAGTTCATTTGCACCCCAGGGGCAGCGCAAANCTTTTGCCTCTGGCTCCCCTCGCCTCTGGCGTCCCCCCGTTGCTTTTGCCTCTGGCTCCCCTCGCCTCTGGCGTCCCCCCGTTGCCTCTGGCTTCCCCTCGCCTCTGGCTTCTTCCCTCGCCTCTGGCTTCTCCCCTCGCCTCTGGCTTCTCCCCTCGCCTCTGGCTTCTCCCCTCGTTGCCTCCCGCTTCCCCTGTGTTGATCCCTTGATCCCTGTTTTCCAGTTCCCGGCCCTGTGTGTTTCTTCCCTGTCCCTTCACCTCAATGATGAGTTGTATGCCTTCCTAGACCAGCTTGGCTGGTACTTATGTGGAGTGCTTTATCTCCTGGATATCAGAGAGTGGCTGAGAGGTTCCCTTGCTAATCCTGTGTCTCCCCTTTTGCCTTCCCTCATCTTCCCCTCCGTCCTTTCCCTAGGCTCCAACCCCAGAGCCTGACAGGCACTCGCTGTTCTCTTTCCCTCCCCTGCAGGTCCCCAGGATCCTACAGAGCATCAGAGCGGCGGCGGAGCGGCGGCGGTGTCAGCAGCGGCACGGAAGCAGAACCCCTCGGTGGGTAGATGGAATCAGTGCAGGTAAGTTCTTGAGAGAGAGCCGCTGGCAGCTGGGCTTAATAGCCCGCCAGGCCAGCCACTTCCGGGTGGGGGAAGGGACAAGCCGGCCCTCGCGACCGGCTTGTACTTTTAAATCTGACGGGTTTTGCTTACAAGGCAGAAACCGCAAGGAGAATTAACAAACAGAATGGCTAATTACTCTATTTTGCCTTCTACCTGTAGTGTATTACCAGGTTTCAGCTACGGTATAGCAATTTTATTTTATTGTTTCATCTGCCTCCCCATTGGGCATGTGGTATGGGACTTATATTTAATGATAGATTTGTATTGTTAAACTTGATTGATAATTTTTTTATTTAAATTTTTTGATATTGTATATTCCCCAAGTTGGGGTTTTATTATTATTTTTGTATTTTGTATTTATATGTTGGTTACATACCAGTGAATGGCGAATAGCCGATCTGGAATAAACTGACAACTACTGCTACTACTATGTGGCCCTTGGAGCTTCTACTCATTTACAAATTGGACCAGGGGTGGGGGGCGGGGAGAAAGAGTTCCCCCCACCCCTGCTGTATACCTATGGTATCGTAGACAGATGCTCGTCTAGTCAAATCCCGAAAGCAGCCAAGCAAGGAGATTCCACAACCTTCCTAAGCAACCGATTCCATTGCCAAACTCTTCTCACCATTGAGACGTTTTGCACAACATTTAGCTAAACCTACTTTGTTGCAACTTATTCAATTTCTTCTTGTTCCGTCTACTTCTGTACTGGAGAACACTTGTTCTTGATCTATTTTTGGAAACCTAAGTATCCAAAAACTGCTAACCTGCTTCCCCGCAGTCTTTTTCCTTCTAGATGAATGTTCTCAATTCCTTCAGTCTTTTCTCTACGGCTTGAAGCTTTTAAGCCAACGAGATTGAATGACACAGGCTCTCGTGCAAATGAAACCTGGCCACCCGCTAACCCCCAAGCCTGTCTTTCCATCTCTGCCAGAATCCCATTACTACAAAAACATCCCCCTGAAGCGACTCAAAAAATACTAAACTGCAATCGTTGCTTAAAATCCTTCAAGCATCAAAGCCATCAATTTCTTTCACTCCTCAAAATTTATCCTCTACCAAGAGCACAAAGCTGATTTATTTTTGGTTTGGCAGGTCCAAGTTGATTTTTCAGTCAGTCGGCTCTTTCCATGCCTGCTGGTACCAGAGGAGTGATTACTAGATGAATGAAGTCAAACACTTTCTACCAACTCCAGAAGGAATTAGTTATAAGTGTGGAGTCATTCTCCAGCTTTTGGGCCCAAAGAAAGATTACCCTCAGCAGAATTGCTTTCCTTCCCAAACACCTAGCACTCTAATAAAATTTAATAGTATACTGCTATTTCTCCTCCCGCCAGCTTCAACATATGCAATAGATTCGAGATGGATGGAGAATCCATGGGATGGGGAAATTTATGAGATATATATTCATTGGAAATATCAGCCTCCTAAGTAGCTGATGTGCTACAAGATGAACAGACTATTCTTAATAAGCATTTATATAGTACCAGCAACATACCTGGCACTGAACAATTCTAAATTAGAAACAGGCCCCTGCCCCTAGAGGTTTACAATCTAGGAGAGACCAGAATACATTCACAAACTTTATGATTTATAAAGAAACCAGGAACTGTTTTACTATTATTAAAGAATGCCTGATGAACTAGATACACAGGTTAGGTTTGGATTCTCTTAAGAGTATCCCCCTCTTTGGGTGACACCAGCTCAAAAGCCAAGGGTTATGGATGCCCCATCTGGTCCATCTTTGTGGGATCAGTTTCAGGAAGTGACGCCGGCCAATGCTGAGGGAGTTCTAGGGTCTGTTAGGGCCACGTTTTGTGAATTAGATCCTTGCTTCTCCTGGTTGGTGAAAGTCTCCAGGAAGACTTTGGGGCCGGTGCTGGCAGGAGTGATCAATGCCTCCCTTTGGGAGGGCAGGGTACTGGACTTCCTCAAGGAGGTGGTGATGCGGACCCTGCTTAGAAAACCATCATTGGGTGTCGACTCGCTCGCTTGCTACTGGCCTGTCTAACCTCCCCTTTTTAGGGAAGGTTATAGAATGGGTGGTGGCCCAGCAGCTCCAGGGTCATCTGGATAGCATCAGTTTTCTGGACCCTTTTCAATCAGGTTTTTGTGCTACAGGCCATAGGGAGCACATTACAACAGTGCTCCAGGCTCTGCACTGGCTGCCTATAGAGTTCCAGGCCCGATATGGTACCAAGACTGCATTGGTGGCCTTGGGGGATGACCTCTGCCAAGAGATGGATCTAGGACATTCAACACTTTTGGTCCTATTGGAACTCTCAGCAGCGTTTGATACGGTGGATCATAGATTGCTTTTGAGACGGTTGCAGACTCTGGGGGTGGGGGTGGATGGGACTGTCTTAGGATGGTTCTGATCATTCCTCTCGGTGAGAAGCCAGTGGGTGGTGCTGGGGGAAGTAACATCTAGCCCCCGGAATCTCGCTTGTGGTGTATCGCAAGGTTCGATATGGTGTCCATTGTTATTTAACATCTATATGCAACCCCTGGGTGAGGTCATGAGACAGTTTGGTGTGCCTTGCTACCAGTATGCTGATGACACCCAGCTTTACCTCTCTTTTTCAACAAACCCAGGTTCTGCAGTCTTGGTGCTTTCCCAGTGCCTGTTAGCAGTCAGTGACTGGATGAGGGTGAGCAGACTGAAGCCAAACCCCAATAAGACGGAGGTGATGTTGGTGGGTAGGGAAGCTGAGGCAATGGCCCCCCCTTGTGGAGTGGATCTGCCCCCCATTGACCCCACAAGTGCAGAGTTTGGGGATCTTGTTGGACCCTGGCCTCCACCTGGATTACCAGGTGGAGGCAGTGGCAAAGGGAGCCTTTCGCCAATTACATCTTGTGTGTAGGATCCAGCCATATGTCTCAAACTCTGACCTGGCCACCCTCATCCATGCATTCATCGCCTCAAGGCTAGATTACTGCAACGCACTCTACATGTGGCTACCCTTGGTGACTACTCAGAAGCTGCAGCTGGTGTAGAATGCAGCGGCCCATCTCCTGAATCGAAAGAGTGAAAATGGCAAAAACGGAATCGCTATTTTTTTCCTGATTGTAATAAAAAAATTAAAAAAATAAAAAATCACTGTATATGAGCAAAATGGCTACCAAAGCCAATTTGTGCAGATACAAAATGGCTGCTTCCCTTATCGAAAAGGGCAGTAACAGCATCACTGCCGTTTTGCATGCAGGCAGCCGATTTGCGCATGCAATTTGCCCACATTGTGCATGCCACTGCCACCTTTTTTGGATAAGGGCAGCGGCCCTTTTCAGCATGTGTAAATCAATCCCAGTGGCCATCTTGCCAATGTGTGGTTTTTGAAATATTTCAGCTAATTCTGATCGGATGACCTATTGCCCACTCTGGTTTTCAACTGAATGGACGGACGGCTTGACTTCCGATGAAAGTCGAACATGTGAAAATGTGGGTTCACACTTAGCGAGGATGAGGAGCTAGGGAAAGCCTAATGGAAGGGGTAGAGTTTCAGAAGGGACTTGAACGTTGGGAGGGAGCAGAACAAATAATGTGTTTAGGGAGGGAGTTACAGGCATAAGGGGCAGCATGGGAAAAGATGGTGTGATGAGAACCATGCTACGCCATGTATCATTGTACCTTCATGCCCGCAGCAGCAGCTGGTCCACCAGGATCCACAGCTTGGATATGGCAGGGTCTTCCACCTCTGACAACAAACCCCCATCCCACAGCATCCCCCACAATCTACAAGGAAAAGGAAAGAAAGGGGACAATAAAGTTACTAAGCAAAGAGCCTTGCAAAGGATATCCAACTCAAAACACACCCCAAGGCTCTCCGAGACATTCAGAGATTGTGTCTACCAGAATTCTTGTACAGCGTGTAGTCCTTAGTACTTTTACTGAGACCGTCAGGGATTTTAATTAAGCATACGCCCCTGGGTGGTGTTTGGAATGGTTTGGGCCACAGTGTAAATGGGATAGCCCATGGGGATAACAATCTTAAAGAGCCTGGATGTCATTTGGGTTTAGAACTGGCAATCTGGGGACTGGGTGGGTCAACAGGAAGCCGGCTCAAGCCGCAGCTTCAGTGCCTACCACAGAATATTGGAGGAGTTTAAAGGGATCAAAAGCAAGGTGCTGGTATCCAGCTGTCCTTCTGAGACAGTCAGTGGAAAGGTTACCATGCTCCAAGGGTAACCAACCTCTGAAGCCATTTCAGGGCCAAACTCAAGCGCTGAGACAGCAGGAATAGGCTGGGCAGCACAGAACATCATGGATTGTGGCTCGGAGATCAGATAAACACAGACAACAATCTTAATAAAGGAGATTCGTGGGGCTTGGCTTGGCTTGAAGGCTTCAAGGGGACTCAGTTGCTGGCTTCTACTGAAATCCTGAACTGGCTACCACATGGGGTGGCCAGACTTATGATGCATGTGATCCATTTGGCCCAGGCATAAGCCTCAGAAATCTACCAGGACCTCTTCCACTGGCTCCGACATTCCAGGCTGAGACCACACCTGCTGTCTCCAAGCTCTAGGGCACCTCAGCAAACCCAACTCAGGAACAGCGAGGAGCACTCCCTTAAGAGACAACCTTGCTTGCCACGCTGGAGGAGCCCTCTTAGCCCGTTTCATTCCTGGAGTCACTAACCTTGGAGACAGACAATCTCCAAAAGGTTAGTTCCCATCCATAGTGCAACCTACTGGAGAGTGGCTTGAGATCCAACAGTAGATCATGATCTACCTCTTGTCTGCCCCCGGGCCCCCCTGCCTTCACACAAACGCATTCTGTTTTATCTTTTGAGCTGTGTGGAAGCTCATAAGCGGAGGCCTGAAAACCTGGACAGAAATGACAGAGATGAGCTCAGTTCTTACAATGCTCCATGTACTCATTACAGCTAATTGCAATAGATAAAGATTGCCCTTTACACATAGCTGCAAGCTTGTTTTTCACTTTCTGTAAGTTTGTTTTTACTAGCCTTGAAGATGTTCTTCTCTAATATAAACTGTCTGTGTAGCAGTTCTGTGTCTAACACAGCTCCAAACTGGTTTTCTAACGGATAAGAAATGCCTCTTTGCCTGTAACCTGAAACATCTATAAAAAGTGTTTGATAACTCTGGCTAAGGAGGGACTCTAGATTTGGGACCCTCCTAACAGCTGTTAGATAAAGAGAGATAAGTTTCTCTGATAGATTCCTTCCATGCACAGAGTGTGTCCTGATTTCTTTGACAGCTGTTATCATCCATAGAGGGGGATACTCTTAAGAGAATCCAAACCTAACCTGTGTAACTAGTTCCATCAGGCCTTTCTTAATAATAGTAAAACAGTTCCTGGTTTCTTCATAAATCATCATTGGTGTCTGTCTAGCCTCCTTTGTCAAGGGCCCTTGGGTCAATTGCAAGGCCATCCCATCACACCTGATCTTCCTTCCCCTTCCTCCCCCTGCCTCAGCTTGCCCGAGGAGCTAGCTGTGTCATGCTGAACACAGGAGCTTTGCCACCCGTGGCGCCATTACAAAGAGAAAGGAACTCTCAAAGGGCTTCACATGAGAATCCAGAGCGAGCGTGGTTGCTGTGTTCGCATGAGAAAGAATTCAAAAGCAGAAGCTTGGCAAAGGTGAGAAAGCGTGACATGACAGAGACCGAAGGATCTGATTGATGGTCTGTGCTGGATGAGATGAAGGGCAGGGCAAGACCAATCCAGGAGAGAAATCGAAGGACCATCGTGAAGTGCCGGAACTCCAAATCAGAACTTTTCCTACCCAACTATTTTTATAGCTGAGGATGCACTCTGGAGGTGTTTTTAGACCTGTTCTAAATCCAGGTTCAGCAAACTCAATCTCCCTCACCACTGAAAGTCACACGGACACCATTGTAAACAGCAGAGCTGGGCAACTCCTACACCTTTTTCTTCTTTATTAATTATTATTATATTATACATTTGCATGTACAGTCTACATTCAAAATAACATTACAGATTTTTTCATGGGCACTTGCTGTCCAAACCCAGGCGTATAGTTGGACAGCATCCAACCAATGCACATTTTGGCCATACCCACATATTGTTCTATCGATAAAAATATATCACAAAAATTATATTTCAAACAAACAAAACTATAACCATAGGTGACAAGAGTTTTGTTTCCCTTTCTTCTTTACAGAGGTTTTATTTTTCTTTCAGACATATTGTGTGTTTGAATTTCTCCATCTTAATATGTTTTGTAATCACTGTCCATCATGGATGCCAAATAGAGTAAAATTCATCCAGATTGTCTTTCAAATTTGCGGAGATGCTCTCCATAAAGATCTAATACCAGATCCATTTGATCCAGTCACTGTTTTCCATTCTTTGGTAATGGTGTGTATAGCCACCAATAGAAGTATCCGACATGTCTGCTTTCTAACCATAGGAATTGCTAATTCTTAGTGTCGTCCTAGAAGAGCTCTCTCAAGTTGGACCTCTAAGTCTGTACCTATAGCTTCTGTAGTTGCTTTCCATACTTTGTGCCAGAAAGTAGATAGTTTGGAGCACGACCAGCAGTGGAGATATGTTCCAGGTTCTCCACACTGCCTTCAGAATAGTTTTTGATAGTCTTTATTAATCTTTTCCAGAGTGAAGTATCATCTTAAGTTTAATTTGTGTCTCTTCGACCATTAAAGAAGATGAGCATTTTATCATATAATTCCATATTGGTTCTATTTTTTCATTTGTTATTTCTATTTCATCTTCCCAGATGGAGATATATCCAGTGTCTGAAAAGTTAAATGTTTTCCTAAGAATTGAGTAAATCCTTGATAATAGTTTTGTGCTGGAAGTGTTGTTAAACAATATTGTTTCTAACTCATGGGGTTGTCTAGTGTAGTGGGCTTTATCTCTGGAGTGGTTAAAAAAAACAAACCATACAATTTACAATAGAGCCAAAAATTAACTCTCTTTCAATGCCGTTTCTAAAGTATCCATCTTTTTGAATGGATTATTTATAAACAGATGCATTACTCTAAATACCCCTTTCTTCTTCCATTTATCTGGGCTTTTTTGCTCTTCCTGGGACCACTGAGTTATGGTGATAGCATTAGGTGCATGCAAAGGAAAACAGCATACTAATTCTAACTTTGCACTTTTACCATGTTTTTATTGCTGCTCCAGAAAACAGATGGTTATCCTCTTTTAATTTTCTATTTAAAATTTTCTATTCTGATCCAGAATTACTTTAACATCTCGTTTCCAATATCTGCTTTTCAATATTACCCCAAACTCGTTCCTTTATCTGCATTGTACCATATTTTAATAGTTTTCAAAACTCAGGCACTGTGGTAAAGTTTTAAATCTGGTAAATTACAACCTCCTTGTTCTGTGTGAGTCTTGTTCTCCGAACCCTTGCCTTCTTTTTACCCCAAATGATGAAGGAAATTATCTTAACAAATTTCTGGAAAAAACCTTTCGGTAACTCTATTGGCAATGCTTGTATATAGCACTTTTGGAAGGAGGGCAATTCCTGCACTTTTTGAGACCCAGACTTGTAAAACCCCGATAGAGGTTTTACAAGTCTGGGTCTCAAAAAGTGTGGGAGTTGCTCAGTGCTGCTGTTTACAATGGTGCCCAGGTGACTTCCGGGGAAGGGGGGGGGGCATAGGAGGAAAGAGTGTCTAAATCTGCCCTGCATGAATTTGCCAAACCTGGACTTTGAAGTCCAGGAAAAAAACAACCTTGTTGAAAAAGCACCCTGGGACCATATCTGCAAACCTGCTACAGATACTTTGTGCTACACAAGTGGAATGAAAGCATTTCAAGGTCAGCTTCTCTACAGGGTCGGCCCCAGGGTTTGTAAGGCCATGTGGGACGTCTTGGTGCAGGGTCTAATTTGCATAATCAGGGCCCACCTAATTATGCAAATGTGTAAATTTACATAAAAAATTACTCCCTCTGGACAGGAAGGATTCCCATTCTCCACCCCTCCGAGCAGCCATAGAGAATCATGACCTCCCTATGTTTCCCCCCCCCCCCCCGACTGTCATACCTGGCATTCAACTAAGCAATCATAGACAAGCATGGCCTCCCAATGCCTCCCCCCAACCGAGCGTCTACAACCACTCCTACAGGGGCAGCCGGGCGGGCAGTGAGGCAGGCACAGAGAGACTGACTGCGTCCACTGCCTTACTGGGGGAGGGGGTGAGCTTAGTCAGCCTGGCCTCCAGTGCCTGTTACTTCTTGCTGCCGGTGGCGCCTGTGCCCTGTGCACGCACATGGTGCGACCGGTCCGGAGGCGCTGCTATCAAACACACAAGACACCCAAAATTTAGCCAATCTATTAAGCACATTATGCCATGAAAAGAGATGCATACATACATTATATATATATAAAACCAGTTCAGTTGTGCCCCCATAATCCATTCACACTGCCCTCCCCTCATAACCAGTTCATTTGCACCCCAGGGGCAGCGCAAATTGATTATATGGGGGGCACAACTGAACTGGTTATGGGGTGAGGGTTTAAAGACAGTATTCCTGTTAGCAATAACTTCATTAAGAAGAGTTAGTGAAATAGCAGCCATAATAATCTCAGAACCATATTTGCAGATTTTCCAGGATAGAATAAATATTGCTTTACATCCTAAATTCCTACCTAAGATAGTATGAGAGAGACAGTTGTGAGAATGTGGCCCTCTTTACACGGGCCTCTCCCAGCCATGAACACACAGATTTCTGCGCGTTCATGGATGAGGAGGCCCCGTGTGAACGTAGCACACGTACCCACGGTGAGTAGGGCTGCATGCGTGTGCCCGCCTAACACACCTCCCCACTCACCCCCCACTCGTCTCCACGCATGGAACAACTGGGGATAATAGTGGTTACTCCGTGGGTGTGTATGAGTGGGGGCTGAGTGGGGATGCATGTGTGGCCATGTGCATGCCCCACCCATCTACCGGCACACCCAAGGATCCCCCACTCGGTGGAACCATGCAAAAAGGGCCTGTGAGGAGCCACTAGAAGAACAGAAGGTTGCTGCTTTGTAAACATGGTTACTAGAGGAGCTCGAGACCATCACACAGTCTATTATTTGAATAGGGTGAGTATGCACAACACAGTTGTGAGAATGTTAGGAGCCAGCACGAATAACCTTCTTTACAAGGCAACAACCTTCTGATCACTCACATGGGGAGGAGTTGTTTGTAAACAAGCAGCTTTATATCCCAGTCCAGGTCTAGTGTCCAGCTGCTGCTGCTGCAGTACTACTAGCATGGAGGCAGAGGCAGGTGAGGGAGGGGAGGCAGAAGAACTTATTGGGGGAGAAACTGGCTGCAGCCTGCTGCCCAGCCAGGCAAGTACGGGGCCCCAGCTAGCCACAGGGCCATGTGCAGTCACACATGTGGAGCATGCCTGGGGCCGGCCCTGCTTCTCTACCTGGCCAGAGGTACCCTGTGGGGAAGGAGAATCTCCAAAGTGATTTAGAGATGAACTGAGGTGCTCTGCTTCTGGTTGGGGATGCTTCCCATGCGCTACCATCACTAGGAGTGAAAAGGAAATATTGGTTGGATTTAGGCACTCCGATCCGGCCAGATGAGGCATGTGGCCTGCTCTGTGGGCAGACATTGTTCAGTTCAGTTTGTTATTCATTTGTTCGTGTCCAGTTCAGCTGTCTGTTTGGCCTGGTTATCATTTGTTCAGTTCTGTTGTTTGTTACAGTTGGGTTTAATTGAGTTAAGTCTTTTTGTCCACGTCAGTTCAGTTGTTTGTTCCTAAGTTCAGATTTGTACAGAAATAGTGCAGGTGTTTTCAGCCTAACCCTTAGAAACAAGACAAGAAAACACGAACCCCACCCCACAAGGTAGACCAAACCTCACAACTCTTAACTGAATGTCGCAAACTGAACCAACCCCCGAACTGAACTGGGGCTCTGCTCTGCCTCAGACATTCAGCCGCCAATCTGATTGGGAGACTAAAGCACCCCAAATAAGATATTCAATATTCATTTCATTTCTAACCAGCACAAAGGAGAGTGGGAGAGCAGACAGCTGAGCTGATGGCTCAGAGAAACAGGCTAATAATCTCTTTGGGGGTTGTCTCTTACATTGGCTAGCACGACTGAGCTCCAAGCTTTGCTGGGAGGCACCATTGTGATGGATATGAACACCAAGGTTCCCTAACAAACCCATGGACTGGAATCTCTTGAGCAGTTACAACATCTACAAACAAAAACAAACAAAATCTCGTGCCAGACAAACGTCAGAGAGGGTTGGCCCCAGGGTTTGTGAGGCCATGTGCGAAGTCTTGGTGCTGGGCCTAAATTGCATAATTAGGCCCCACATAATTAGGTCCCACATAATTATGCAAATGTGTAAATTTACATAAAATTTACTCCCTCTGGACAGAAAGGATTCCCATTCTCCACCCCTCTGAGTGGCCATGGACAAGCATGGCATTCCAATGCTTTCCCCCCTACCTCCCCAGCCAAGCAGCTACCACCACTCCCCAGGAGTGATACATACATATTAGGGGTGGGACTACTGGATCATCCGGTATCCGATACTGCCGGTATTTTGGTGTACCGGCAGTATTGGATTAACCCGGTAATCCAGTCTGTTTTCCAGATTCCCCTCCATACCTGATTCCCCCCCGGTAATTCGGCCCGTTTTCCAGATTCCGCCCCACCCCCCGGATTCAAATGAATGGCCGCAATGTAAAAAACACAAAAAACCCCAAACACTTTCCCTCCCCGAGTCCAGGCTGCGCAGGTGGAAGGGGGGGACACCCCCCCACCCACCCTGCCCAGCCTGGATTTAAAAAACAAATTTTTTTTCTTTAAGTCCCAAGTGCGGGCTCCGGGCTGCCACCGGTGACCCGGAGCCTGCACCAGCAGCAGGTAAGTAAGTACAGGTACTAGGGTGATCCCTGGGGTGGGGGGTGGTTTAACACCCCCCACCCCAGGGATCACCCTACCTCCCCACCCAGGGATCGCCTACCTTGCGCTCCAGGCAGCGGCGGTGGCAGCGGTCCAGCTCCGGCAGCTTCAGCGCTGGCTGTGGTTGCCGGCTTCAGTGCTACTAGGCCTTCCGGTGAAACCCAGAAGTTCACCGTAAGGCCTATTAGCGCTGAAGCCGGCAGCCACAGCCAGCGCTGAAGCCACCGGAGCCGGACCGCCACCGCCCAGAGCGCAAGGTAGGTGATCCCTGGGTGGGGAGGTAGGGTGTTAAACCACCCCCCACCTCAGGGATCACCCTAGTACTGGTACTTACTTACCTGCTGCTGGACACCGGTGCAGGCTCTGGGTCGCCGGTGGTGGCCCGGAGCCCGCACTTGGGACTTAAAGAAAAAAAAATTGTTTTTGAAATCCAGGCTGGGCAGGGGGTGCCCCCCTTCCACCCACACAGCCTGGGAGGGGGAGGGGGGAGTATTTTTTTTATTCCATCGATTTCAATGGGGATAGTTCCTCATTGAAATCAATGGAATAAATCCGGTACCAGTATACCGGGTGCAATCCGGGAATCCGTTTTTTTGAGAACTGGTAACCAGTAAAACCGGTACCCAGTATTCTGCCTGGTGTCCCACCCCTATTTTCCAGTTCAGTTGTGCCCCCATAATCACTTCACACTGGCCCCACCCCATAACCAGTTCATTTGCACCCCCAGCGCAGCATGAATTGATTATATAGGGGGTGTAAATGAACTGGTTATGGGATGAGGGTTTAAAGACAGTATTCCTGTTAGCAATAACTTCACTAAGAGTTAGTGAAATAGCAGTCATAATAATCTCAGAACCATATTTGCAGATTTTCCAAGATAGAATAGATATTGCTTTACATCCTAAATTCCTACCTAAGGTAATATAATTAAGACAGTTGTGAGAACGTGGCCCTTTTTACATGGGCCTCTCCCAGCCATGAACACACAGATTTCTGCATGTTTATGGGTGGGGGAATCCCATGTAAATGACGCGGTGCATGCACCCATGGTGAGTGGGGGTGCATGCGCGCCTGCCTAACACGCATCCCCACTCACCCCACAACCGGGGGAAATGGCGATTACTCCATGGGTGTGGATAAGTGGGATGGGGGTTGAGTGGGGATGTGTGTGGCCAGGTGCATGCCCTGCTCATGGACCCCCCACCTGGTGAAGCCATGTAAATACAGCCTGTGAGGAGCCACTCAAAGAAAAACAGAAGGTTGCTGCCTTGTAAATGAGGTTCTTTGAGAGACACCCACCCTTCCAGCCCCGCATGGAATTTTCTTATATTCCTAAAAAGGATTGGAAGGAACTGTTATTCTATGGGGGGAGGGTGTTTTTTATACTAGAGGAACTCGAGACCATCACGTGGTCTTTTATTTGAATAGGGTGAGCATGCACAACTCAGTTGTGAGAATGTTGGGAGCCATCTCAAAGAGCCTTCTTTACATGGTAACAACCTTCTGATCACTCACATGGAGAGGAGTTGTTTGCAAACAAACAGCTTTATGTCCCAGCATCCATGCTGCTGCAGCTACTAGGAGGCAGAGTCAGGTGAGGGATGGGGACCGGAGCCAGGGAGGGGAGGGGAGGCAGAAGAACACAGGGGCTGCCCCATGGGCAGGAGGGGCGGGATATAAATTTTATATAAATAATAATTAAATAAATAAATAAACTATTATGGGGGAGAAGCAGACTGCATCCTCCCACTCAGCCAGGCAAGTGCGGGGCCCCAGCTGGCTACGGGGCCATGTCAATTAGCCCTCAGAGGGTCACGTTCCCACTAGGGGGGTGCAGAAGGCCGACTTTGACGCTGGGTTGATGGCAGTAGGGGATGAGCGTGGGGGGGCAGAGGGCCCATCTGGTCCATCTTTGTGGGGAGAGTTTCGGGAAGTGATGCCGGCCAATGCAGCGGATGTCCTGGGGTCTGTGAGGGCCACGTGTTGTGAACTTGATCCGTGCCCGTCCTGGTTAATAAAAGCTTCCAGGGAGACGTTGGGGATGGTGCTGGTGAGGGTAGTGAATGCGTCCTTTCGGCAGGGGAGGTTGCCGCCCTGCCTAAAAGAGGCTGTGGTGTGCCCCCTGCTGAAGAAACCATCGTTGGACGTAGATGCGCTCGCCAGTTACCGACCTGTCTCTAACCTTCCCTTTTTAGGGAAGGTTATTGAGCGGGCAGTGGCGCTCCAGCTCCAGGTTCATCTGGATAGCATCGGGCTCCTTGACCCTTTTCAATCTGGGTTCCGCCC